>SNQJ01S0025091.1:14882-38493 GCA_010110895.2 Picea sitchensis
TCATGTCACTCTCTATATTGCCTCTCCACATTGTTTCTCACATGGACTCACATTTCCTTGGAAAATTTTGGAATATGTTGTGGCACCTATTAGGCTATCAACTTCATTTTTCTATGACATTCCACCCACAAACTAATGGATGTATTGAAGTGATTAACTATTTCATTATCCATACCCTTCACATGTATCACTGATATGTAAACTATCATGGATATTCCATTGTATAATTCATAAAAAACAGATCTAACAAAATACTGAAATATTTATTGTGAAGGTTAATTTCCTTTAGATCTCAAATTCTTTAATTATTGGTTTTCTGCTTAAAATGTATGTAATAGATGAAATGATAAAAATAGAGGATATAAATAAATTCTCACACACCATATAGAAACAAACGCAATGTATAACCTAGGGGATACAATATGGGAGAAAACATAGCTAAAAGGTGATGCCACTATACTATATTTTCTTCAAATGCAAGTACACAGAAAGAGGCACTCTCCGTGGAGTTTCCTTTGAAACTATGGCTTTTATGGCTACTATATAATCTATCCTCATCTATTATACTCTCAAAATACCACTCCTAGGTTCTCTTCTCAACTATCGAACAAATAAAATGCTAAATAATGGAACCCCTTCTTCTCCTAGCAACTCGGTATTTAAAATTGCTCGATAGCCATATAGGGGTATAGTACTGACTTCCTCAATCCTCAATTGTGATAATGTTTTGGACCTTATAGAATCTTGTTGAAATTTTTTATGTGGCTAGCCCCATATGTGTGAGTAATGGGGGATGACATGGAATCCACTCATACCATGGTGGTCAACACAGTAGATCAACTTGCAGGAGGCATAACTTTTGCATACGATCTCTGATTGATGCAATGTTTGCATAATTAGAAAGGTATTGATGTGTAGAATATAATAAAGGGGTATAATCTAAATAAAATCAAATTATACCAAAAAAATGATGTTTGTGATGCCTCAAAATGGATTAGGAAGGTTTCAAACCCCAATTTTCCAAACTGGGACCTACCATTAAAATGACCCTCTAAGATGATTCCTCGAATTTTTTCCACTCTAAAAGCATAAATATAGATATAAAATAACATAATGATCCAATCCAGATCATACCTCCCAATTTACGAGGGATTTGGTCCCCAAAATATTTACTAAATGAGGTGAGGGGACGTTTCCTCTACATTCTCCCTAGAGTACCACTTTTCTTTGTTGGATGTTGTCCTTTCAACCCAATATTACAAAGGTCATGCTACTCGTGTCTTGTACTTATGGACTAATTCTGCAAAACTATGTCATCTGCTAACTCTACCTGAACATATGGTGTTAAGTCCTCTATGGAAGGCAGACCATGCTCCTCCTCTTGATCCAACATGAAAGGCTCGAAAAGTTTGAGATTCTCCACATTCACTATTGAGTAAATGTGTATGTATGGGTGTAGAATTCTTCCATAGGAATTGTATCTCACCTTCTCCAATATCTTGAAAGGTCATGGTGATGCAGGTGAAAATTTCGACGTCGAGATAAGGGAGAGTTTCCCAATGGAAGGTCCCAATTAGACTCACTCTCCTTTGAATACAAACCTCCATCGATATATGGGCTCAGGTGCCGCTAACTAAATGAATTTCTCTCATAAGAGAGACTTTTACATATAATCTAGGCTAAATCCTAAATGAAAAACTATTCTAATACGGTAATGCAATCCTATAGCAATGATCAACTACAGTCACATTGTAATAGTAGCAGAGTCAATTGCATGTGTATAACTTAATGTGTAAAACAAAAATAGTTCTTATTTTATAGAATCAAATCATATTGCATATTTGTTTCAATGTAGATGACCATAATCATGTTCATATAATTGAATTCACAATCTATTAATAATTATTCTCTACAAATGACAATCAACAAGAAAGACAAATTGAAAACACTTGCAAAAAACAAGCACCAACAATGGACCATTGAATAAATGAATAATAAAATTTCTTGTTATTATTCTCTTTCAAAGATATAGTTCCTTTGAATCTGTTAAAGAGTTATACAATACCCAATTTTGGTTCTCCATCCCCCCGTCCTTCTAGGTTACATCAGACTTCCATTATACTTGAAGGTGGACTATTGACCTTCCTAACTACAAAATTTTCCAGTTACCAATTCTACAACTTCCCTACTCTTCCCATCCCTATTACATTTCTGATTTTTCGAAAACATAGAAAAATCATTACATAATGTTTCATCCTATTGTGATCTCCTTGGGAAGGTGAGAAACTCAAAATATTTGGGAGTGAAGGGCCCTTCCCCTAAAAATTTGGTCAATATGATGACCAACTACAAGAAAACCTATTCATTGATTGCAAACCTGCCACATTTGTTTAGGGGATCCAGTTGGCCAAGAAGGAAACACAACCTTTCCCTCCATCCTTCTCCTTTTGCGAACAAAAATAGTTGTTGACCTTTGTTTTCTTGCCTCGCTCCCACTGCACGATCAAGACTTGGCTATCCGTTTTGATCTGGATGAAGCTTAGGTTGGACTGTGTATTCTTACCATCTCTTGGGTTGCATCCTACTTTCTCTGAGAACATGTCCTCTATAGGGATAATTTTAAGGATGTAATTTTATATTAAAATGTAGTAACCAGTGTTAATATTACTAGTCCTTAATATGAAAAATGTAAAATGTTTGGCAATAGTTTTGTAAAAATATTCAAATTTCTAAGGATTTTGTATAGTTTCTATTAAATTTTGGCAATTTTTAAGGTAAAATAATTTTATTATGCGGAATTTGGGAGAAGTGTTTTTACAAAAAAAATGAAATTGGTGAATCATTTTTTGAGAAAAACCATGGAAAATTATCCCATTGGTGAAATTTATCCCATAATTCTCTACTACTTGAGAAAACAAGAAAATTTCCTCCTTGGTCTAGCATTTTTGGATCCTGGTAGTTCCTACTGGTGGAAATAACTAGGAGAATGAATAAACCTCTCTTGATGTTGCGGCCATGAAAGTATTCCCTCTAATTCCTCTCTTTTATAATCATTGAAGTCTCCCTATCCTTTGCTTTCTTTTATAATTGTTCCACACAATTTTCCTTGAAGTGTGAAGAAAAGATGAGAGTGATGTTATCGTTGTCTCCTTCAGTTCTTCTCGCTCAAAAGGAAAATTTAGTCATAATTTATCTAGGGTTTATATAATATTCAAGCATCGGTTATATGCATGTTACCTTCAACCTGTAATACCTACTTTCCCTAGGTGGATCTACCTTTAATTCCTGTAACATGTGAGTCTCATCTATCTCTAGGTATATCCATCATTTATGAATTTTTACGCATGGTGATTAACTTCCACCCTTATCTCTTCTTATTGCATTGATCTCTTGGAACCTAAAAAATCCACAGACAGTTATTAGCCTATGTATCGCAATAACTAAATTTATCTAGATTTGTCCTATGCCTATCTAGGATTCCATGTATTGTATTGTACTTCTCTCATTCTGTAGGGATTTTATGCATGTGAGACAATAGGTTGAATGATACTTGTGTTAGTATAGTCGTGTCACTTATCATCAACATGTGATTTGTCAACATATTTTTGTTGTAAGCAGGTTGCAGGAATAGCTACAAGTTTGCAGAACTTTAAATAAAGTCGATGAGTGGTGAAACATACATTTTGCAGAGAATAAACTTAGTAGATTTGTGGGTCATGGGGTTTCAAGGTCAGATTATTATATATATTAGCACTCTGGTAGGAGGAAACCCATAAGAGGTATTCAACATAGATTCCTCCTCTTGGTCTATAGGTTGTTGGTTCATGGTTAAATCCTCAACCAGTTTGGAAATATCGATTATATTTTACCCACAACTTGGTTTCAACAATATTTTGTTGCATTTCGAGGATATAAGGTTTTTGGTGCAGGTTTGGAATGAGCTTTTGGGAATTTTTAACTCCTTGAAAAATAAACCCACGATGGTAAGTACTGAAAAGGGTTGGATACACTATGGTGGGTTCTGTAGAGGAAAAATTCATAACAGTTGGTTTTACGCGGTCTAAAGGTCGCGGGTTTGTAGAGGATCACTTCTTATAGTTTTTTGGTGACCTCCACAAGGCTCATTGTCCGCATATCAGAAATGGTCACATTTGCAGCTCATGGGTTGCGGTAATATGTGCATAGAGGTTTCACTTGGTTTAATAAATGATCGCATCCCTACAACCATGAACCAATGAAAATGGTTTGCATTGTTCAAGTGCATGGTTCCTCTGTGCCTACAGGAAGTTTTCCCATTGTTCAATTTGTGTTATTATATTCTTGTTCCTAATGGTCCTACTGATCTTTGATCTGCGACATGGACTTACTCATCTCCTGTAAGAGGCTATTCATTCTCAATTTGTAAGTGGATGCTCCAGGCTATCATGTTTGTCTCCACGTCATTATGAGTTTCTCCTCATCTTGTGTTGACAAAAAAATATGAGCACATGTTCCATGAATCATTCACATGTATTTCTTTCAAAACCGCAATCCCTATTTATTATAATACTCAAATGGAGAAAGCTTATCAATTAATTCAACTAATTTTTATTTCATTCCAATTGAAATCATATATGTATGATATCAATAGAATAACATTTACCCTATTTTACTTGGTTATATATTCATGTCAAAACCCTGACCTTTTACTGTTGCTTGAATGCATGGTGTTATAATAATCAAATGTAATGAGATTAGAGAGGATACCAAGAAAATGAGACATGCGGCCTCATCATAGTGATAATTTACCTCATGGAGGAGAGTATCGTATTTATCCCTCGCAGCTAGAAAAATGTGGGTTAGTGATATGTATCCCTTCTCCAATAGATTCCACATATAAAATCTCTTGGTTAGAAAAACAAAACCCCCTCGCCTTCTCCTATGGATTATATAGAAGATCATAAATGAAGTAGTGAATTATTGTGATTGTAAGGGTCAGTCCCACATCTTCCTTTCTTATGGTTTAACTGATGTAAATTAATTCATAGGAAGAGCATCCTATAGTCATCCAGCTCCAAGAAAATTTGACAATATAATATGTGGATGGGATAGGATGAGTTTGTCATGTAGAGAGAATCATGTAGTAGATTGAAGTATAATAAATTATGAAATTCAATTCACCAAGTTCAAACATATCAATAGTGAGGAGATTACCATTTCTTCCAGATTAAATATTTGAGAGACTAGCTTTGAGTTATTACCACAATTTGGTCAATATCTACTTTCCCCCCATTTCCTTTATTATTATGGATAGATCTCCAGATTTCTTAAGAAATCTCGGTTAACTAGGTTGGCTCTGAAAGAAGGTGTGTCACCATGAAGGATTATGCCACCTTCTCAGTGTTAGATATCCAGTGGGAAATATGGAAGTTGATAAAGCTATTAATGGAGTACCAAAACATCATTAAATCATAGACATGGTCACAATAAAAGGTCTATCAAATGTCTCTTTGCAGAATGAGGGAAGGCACATCAACATTAGATTCATTGGTGTATAGTCCACAAAGGGATCCTTAAGGATGAGTGTTTCCAAATTTCTCACACTTCTATTTGGATAGGTCGGAAAGGCTACACAAGGTAGGACTACAAGTATGTTAAGCATCTAGATGTAAGATATATGGGGGTATGTTGTGACAACACAACAACCCCACCCAAACTATCAATCTTGGTGAGGGCCCACACTACTTTTTTTTTACAGGGCATTACTCTTTGACTTACCTGGTTGTTCATGCACCTATAGAGAAAACCCCCCCACACATGGATACCTTCTTCCAAATAAATAAAATATCTAAGGAAGGTAAACATGACGTTCGTGAATTTATGTTCTCTTGGTATTGTAACATATCCATTATAATCCCCGCTTTAATTAATTCTTATGTGGATATAATATGTAGCTACAACCAATCAATGTAATATGTGAATTGTATCTCTATGTTTTAATAATAAAATGTGATGCCAGTTGCTAAAGGGACGTGGACAAGATACGGGGGATGAATTAATCCACAAGAGGGGGAAATTTCTAGGATAACATCCAAGGGGAAAATACCCATGTATATTAGTTCAACCCATTTTCCTAAATTTGTTATTTGTATATGAGCCTTCCCATTTCTAATTGAGTGTTCTCAAAGCTAATCATTGAATACATGTAAGAGGGTCAGTGTGAGTGGTCACATTCCAGATTTATTGGGCACATAGGGGTTGAGTACAATCATCTTGGGGAAGAATGTGAGTCAATAAAGGTAAGCCAAAGAGAGGAAATTTGTATGGGTTGGTACAACAATTCTTAGATAGGAAGTTTTTGTGCATAAGAGAAAGTAGAGGGCAAGAAAGAGAGCTTGAAGTTGGTGCATCCATGGAGGGAAAATTCTAGACCAAGATGGAATGTATTTGGAGTGTTTTGGAGTTGAAGATTGAAGAGCTAGATTTTCAAGCCTGGAGAGTGAATTCCAGAGTGAGTTTCACTGTAACAACACGTGTTTGATGTTGGTTTTGTTGGTAGTTTTCCTAGCAGCAAGTTCCCTTGAGTTCTCAACTGAGATATTCCTAGCTACCTATTCCAGAGAGACCCTGATAAACGAATGGAACATTCCTTGGGTTAACCCTAATAAATGGATGGCACATCCCTTGGGTTATCCTAGATAAATAAATGGTGCATTCCTTGGGTTGGGTAGGTTAAGAGGAAGAGAGATGGTAGGAAAATCGGGATAGTTGTAGGAGCATATCAGTGAGGTTATGAGTTTTATGAGTTGCGAGTGGACTGTAAGAGACCACCCTAGTTTGAGATTTGGAATATTCAGTATATGGTTGGGTGGAAGGTCCATCCCAAGTAGTTGGTTGCACCATTCTTGTTTAAAGATAAGTGTTTTATCTCGTTGTTGATTTATTTACATGTGTTATTGTCGTGCATGAACTCTGCATGAATGATAATGACTTATATGTTGTTGTAATGAGAGGTTTATATATAATTCATGTTGATTATTAGCATGATTTAGATGCATATTTTTTATGGTTATAGACAATAGCTAAATTTGTTTTAAATTTGTAGCTAAAAGCTAAACAAAATCGGCTAACAGTAAAATAATTACTTTAGTTAGAAAAAAAATCATTTTTACGTGTATTCTGCACTGTAATGTCCCTCAGTTTGTCCGGAGATAATTACATATGGTATCATAGATATAAAAAGGGATATTTTTGTGTGGTGTGGCCTAGCCTCGGTGGCTGGAATGTTACAAAGTGGTATCAGAGCCCAGTTTTCAACATTGAGCCTAGATGGGCCGAGTTAGTATAACACTGAAGTGGAGATTCACAAAGAGTTAATTTTGGAGTATGTTTGCAACTTGTTTTATTAAATTACTTCAGTACAATTGAGAGAAATTCCATGGGTAATGTGAATAATTGAGCCTCTTTGGAAATTTCGAAAATAATCAAAATCGAACAAAAATGGGTATTTTTCTGTATGATGATGTTGGCATGACGTGGAGGCCACATGTCAACTGACGTGGTAGAAGAAAGAAATGTATTGCCACTGTGGTAGGTACTTTTTGGATGGGATGATAGTTGGAAGGTGATGTGGAGCCATGTGGTAGTCCAACATGTGGTGATGTGGATCCATGTGGTAGTCCCGCAGAACCATGGTAAGATATTGGAATTCATTTAAGTGTTAAGCTATCGCGAGTCCACGTAGATGGAAAAATGGTTAAGTGTTGAGACTTCTCGGACAAACTTATGAAAGGAAGGTTACAAGATTACGAATCTGTGGGTCTATGAGTCTGTGTAGATGGAAAAATGGTTTATTTTTTAGACTTCTTGGATGGACTTATGAAATGATGGTTACACAATCATTGATCCAGGTGGATATTGGTGGCCACCCACTTATTCCAATTGGCTCCTCTTGACAATTTTTAGTTCATCATGTTCTTCTGTAATTATTTGTAATTGTGGTTTCTACACTTCCATGGTTGTATGAATCCCTAAATAGATTCTAGGTGGATATTGGAGGCCTCCCTCCTAATCCAACTGGCTTATTTTGAAATTTTTCATGTCAATACATCTTTTTGTACTTCCAAGGCCATTTTGGGGCCCTAAACAATGTTTTTTGGCTTGCCACAGTCAAATTGTAGACATAATCAGATTTTGACATTATAATGTGTATTTATCGAAAAGACTTTTCCAACGGGCTATCACGCGCCTAAAACAGAGATCGTATGCAAAAGTTACGACCCCGTGAAGTTAAGGTACCAACTTACCCATAGGTGCCCACATAACTTTTGGCATTTCATCTCCTAGGGCTAGGTTTTTGGATGTCTAGGGTTATGGAATTCATGAGTAATGTTTAAAATTCCTTTGGAGCCTCATTGTAATCATTCTTCTCAGACATATTCACGTAGAAACCACATATCTTCTCAAAGATAGCTACCACCATGCGAGCAAGTTGTTTTTAGTTATGCAGTTTTACAGTTTCAATCTATTTTATTTATTCAATAGAAGTTATTATTCAATGGATATCTGTTGTTGTCCTATGTATCTCTGTGGTATTATATTCAGTATGTTATTTATTTCGTTCCATTCATAAATATGGATCAGTGGTATCAGAGCGGTTTGCTCTTCATTTATTTTTCTTCATGCATGTCCCCGACAAGATCCGGGTACAAGAAGTTGGGACTTGAACTATTCAAGCCTTTGAAAGACTGACCACGTCGAGCCCAAAAAAAACCCATGGGGAATGAGAAGAAATATGATGGAGTAGGAGATCCTTTTAAAATGTTTCTCGAGGAATCCCTTACATGACAAAGGAATGAAATGATGGAAAACTTTGGAGAGATCCTTCGACGAATGCCCACAGGAGATGCATCTTCATCAAGCGGCCAACCCCCTTCAAGGTAAAAGTAAATTTTGATATTCCATTATTTGAAGAACTGGAAAATGTGGATGTTGTAGATAAATGGTTGAATCTGATCAAAGGTTACTTTTCATTCCACAATTTTTCCAACGGGGAAAGATTACTTTTAGACTCGTCAAAGTCATCCCCCATGTTAAGAAATGTTGGGATACTTACTTTGATCAAAGAGCCATAGAGGAATCTGCAATATTTGCATTTTTCCCCACATGGGATTCCTTTAGGGATTCCATTAAAGAATAGTACTACCCTATTGGAAGCTACGACGACCAGTACACAAGATGGACCAAGCTGCATCAGGAAAGGGACCGGACAGTACCAAATTTTACCAATATTTTCCATACCCTATGCACCAAATTGGGTATCAAAGAATATGAAAAACATCTGGTGCTCAAATATCGTGGTTATCTGCATTGATACATCCAAACAAAAAATGGAGTTTCTAGACATCGCATCATTAGGTGTGGCTTATAGATATGTTTTCAAGATCGAGCAAAAAGTTAAGCAGGAGAGGTGAGAGTTTGGATCTGCAAACTTCTTGCAGCCGAAGTAGCGAAAAGGCAACGCCAACCGACAAAACAAGGGACAAAGAAAAGATGGCCACTCTCAGGACAACTAGTCCAAGCCCCAACACAATAAGGGCAATGCGAAGTCGAAGAAGGACACGTGAAAGTGGTGTGACTACCATAAAATCCCTTGGAACAACACTGAAGAATGTCACTCCAAGCAGTCACTGGTGGTCAAGCTGAAAGCTTTTAGTTCAGAGGAAGATTATGACTCCAAATCAAACCGAGAAGGAGGGAAGCGTATTATCGATTTTGAACCCAATGCCACTATCGCTACCACCAAATTCCAGTCAAGCAAACCAGAAGAACCATAGGAAGGGGGATGCCTCTTTCACTCACATATTTGGGTAAAGGGGGCTCTGCTTCACTTCATTGTCGATAACAGCAGTTAGAAGAACCTGGTCTCAGCAAATGTTGTCTAGCAGCTGGACTTGTCGATGGCATTGCACCCGCAACCTTACAACATCGACTAGCTTCTCCAAGGAAGAGATCTCTGCATCAGCCAATAATGTTGTTTGCCCTATGACATCAAGCCCTTCAAAGATGAGGTATTGTGTGAAATTTCTCCCCTTGAAGTTTGTGATGTTGTTTTAGGAAAACCATATTTATGGAAGCGACATGTTGTGTATGAGTCTAGACCCCGCAGTGTTATTATTACTTTGGGTAGACAATTGTACATGATACTAGAGATAGCGTCACCTACCGTTATTTATTTAATCTCTTCTAAGCAATGCAGTAAGTTAATTTCACATACCGGGAAGTTCATCTTCTTTGTGATCTGTGCTCATAGTAAGAAGAAGGTCGCCACCACATTCATGGCCTCTCTTTATAGCAGAAGTAAGTGGAAGGGATTGTGGAAGAGTATAGATACATATTCTCCTCACCCATTGGGATACCGACTCACTGCCAAGTCAAGCATCCAATTGATCTAACCCCCGGTTCACCTCTGCCTAATGGACCAATCTATCGTCAATCATTTATGGAAAATGATGAAATCAAGCGTCATATCCAAGAGCTTCTTCAAAAGGGGAACATCAAACCTATCTCCTTCCATTGCGGAGACCCGATTGTACTGGTCCAGAAGAAAGACGGGACTTGGTGACTCTGCATTGATTACAGAGCATTAAACAAAATCACAGTCAAGAACAGATACCAATTTCTTCGAATTGATGACCTTATTGACCAACTCAAGGGGGGGAATTTATTCAACAAGATTGACCTAAAGTATGGCTACCACCAAGTTCCCATAGAACCGACTAATGTATGGAAGACAACTTTCAAATCTAAAGAAGGTCTCTTTGAATGGTTGGTCATGCCCTTTGGCTTAACAAATGAACTAACCACTTTCATGAGGTTGATGGATGATGTATTGAGACCCTTCACCAACTCTTTTTTGGTGGTATATATGGATGACATCCTCATCTTTAGCAGAACTTGGGAGGAGAACATGAAACATATTCAACAGGATTTGAGCACTTTTCGACAGCACAAACTATATGCAAACTTGGAAAAAATATCTTTTGGCATGAACAGGGTCCAATACTTGGGATACATTGTCGATGAGCATGGGGTACATGTGGATCTAGCTAACATTCAAGAAATCCATAATTTTCCAGTCCCAACCACACTAACCAAGCTTCGAAGCTTCTTGGGACTTTCCAACTTCTACCGATGGTTCGTGTTGGGATTCTCCCATATTGCATGGGCCCTCAACCAAGTGACCAAGGGTGGTGGAAGGTAAAATTTCGCATGGGGGAAGGCACAACAACGAGCATTTTTTGATTTGAAGCATCTCTTGTGCTCATCTCCAATACTCTCCTTACCTGATTTGCAACAATCGTTCAATATTGAGACTGATGCATCCGACTATGTTGTAGGCATAGTTCTCACTCACCACATTCATCTAATAGCATATCATAGTGGGGCACTCTTAGATATCGTCTAGAAACATCCCACCTATGATAAGGAAATATATTCCATTGTGAAAGCCTATCGTTAATGGAAACATTACATTCTGAGAAAGGAGACAATCATCCACACTGATCACAAGCCTCTGGAGTTCATACAGACACAAGGGAAGTTGTAAAACGACCACCATCAAAAGTAGTCCACATACCTACAACAGTTCCATATCAACATCAAGTACAAGATAGGGAGCACAAATTGTGTCGTTTATTGCCTCATTTGACCTCCCGTGGTTGCACTCACCACTGTGCTCCATTCCTGTGGGCATGAGGCATCTAAGTGGCCCCAACTTTATCAACAAGATCCTGACTTCGCCACCACCTATCATCTCTTGGGTACAGACGTGAATGTCACCAATTTTGACATTCATGATGGATTGTTATGCCATATGGGCCATCTCTTTGTTCCTGAAAGGGAGCGTGCAAAGATTATTTGGGAGGCTCACTACAGTTGGATGGCAGGAAATTTTGGTGTGGAGAAATTTGTGGTCATTCTACAGAAACATTTTTATTGGCCAAAACATCGACAGGACATCAACAAGTATATCATATCTTGCATTGTCTATGCCATTTCCAAGCCAGCCATCAAGAAGAAAGGATTATACACCCCTCTTCCTACTCCCGAGAGGCCTTGGGAGTCGATCTCGATGGATTACATGTCTGGTCTTCCATCCACCAAGCAAGGAAATGATTGTGTCTTTGTGGTGGTTGATTGGAACTCTCAGGATTTGCAATCGTGAACAAGGTTTCTCATTATGCCAATGCATCCATGCACTCATGCATTAATTGATTTTCTTGATTACACAAGTGATTCCTACAACCAACCAACCATGGCTAATTTCCTTCAACAATTGCTTCCCCTTTTCCCCAGGCAAAAAAAGAATGAGAAAGAAGAGAGAATCAAAGAGAAATCACTCCAAAACTAATTTGGTTCACAATGGAAATTGACAACCAGTCCCCAAGACAATCAAGAATAGGGTTTAAATATCCAGGCGCCCCAAAGCTAGTGTGGTCTCCCCAAGATACTCATGCACCCCCTCATATTCCCCCCAACACAAACATGGGTGATAATTAATTAAACAAATCATAAAGGTTTATCCCCTCGGTTCCCCCCTCTCTTGTGGAATAATAGCCCCCTATAACTTTTTTCCTTGTCTGTCTTGTAGCCAACAATGTACTTGTATTATTAAAAGTTTCACATCGTTACATTTTCATAGGCACTCTAGCCCATTTCTGTTTTATAGGAACTTTGTCCTTCCATTAAATAAAAAAATTACATTATTAAACTGGGGACTCAAAACCAGGGTATTACAATCGTTATCTAATATATCCCTTCACGAACGTTGCAATGTGACATAACCCTTGAGGAACACTACAATTTGACATAAGCCTGCCAATGCAATGTGACATAGCCATTAAGACTCAAGGTGCTCTCACATTTCCTACTCCATGATGGATTGATCTATATTAATTAGACGTGCATGTGAGGAAATAATCATCAACATAAATATAATATATAAATAATACATTTATAATTAATGTATAAATGTATAAATAATCAATAATTAACAATAAATTAATTAATGAAAAGACAATAATGGAAAAGACATGTCCATTAATGAAAGGGCACTCCACCCAAGTATATATAGGGGCCCTCGATTGTAATATATCATTTCATATAATATTTACTTACAATAACCTCTTATCAAGTTCTCTAAGTTTTGTTGAGATTTTCAGTGTGTAATTATTCTATGATAACAGTATCATTTAAATCATAAGGCAATAATTATTAGATCTAAATATTAGAAAAATTCAACACAACCATGGTCAACCATAGTGAACCATGGTTATCCATGTCCAACCATGGTCAACCAAACTGATTCATAGTCAACCTAAGTCATCCATAGTCAAACATGGTCAACCATAGTCACCTACAATAAATCATCGTCAACCAAAGTTAACCATGTTTAATCATGGTCAACAATGTCCAAATGTAGACAACTATGGTCAACCATAGTAAAACCAAAGTCAACCATATTCAACCATAGTCAAATGTGGTCAACTAGATTCAACCATGGTCAACCTATGCCAACCATAGTCAAACATTTTCAAGCATTGTCAACCAAAATTAACCATAGTAAAGTAAAGTCAACCATAGTTAAATACATTCCACCATAATCAACCATGATCAAATATATTCAGTTGAAGTCAACCATAGTCAAACATCATCAACCAAAGTTAACCATAGTCAACTTTAGTCCATTATGGTCAATCATAGTCACACATGGTCAACTAGAGCCAAACATGGTTAGTCATGGAAAACCATGGTCAAACATGGCCAATCCATATACAACCATGGTCAACCAATGTCAACCATAGTCAAACATGGTCAACCCTAGGCCCATAGTCAACCATTGTTAACCATAGCCAAGCATGATCAACCATGGTCAACTGAGGTCAACCAAAGTCAACCATGGTTAAATAAAGTAATATGAAATAACCATTAAGGAACATCACAATCTAACCTAACCCTTGAGGAACATCATGTTGTGACATAACCATTTAGGAACAATACAATCAAGCATATCCTTTCATGAACGTTGCAATGTGATATAACCCTTCAAAAACACTACAATTCGACATAATCCCACCAAGGTCAACCTCGCAATGCAACATAACCATTAAGGAACACCAACAAAGATGATTGTCACAATGCTATATAACCATTAAGGGACATCGCAATCGAGTATATCCTTTCATAAATGTCACAATGTGACATAACCCTTCAAAAACACTACACTTCAACATAAGTCCACCAAGATCAACTTCGCAATGCCACATAACCATTAAGGAATATAAAAAATGTGACAAAACCCTTGATGAATGTTGCAAAGAAACATAATCATTGAAGAACACAACTATTCCATATAAGCCTAACAAGATGAATATCACAATGCATCGTGACCATTTAGGAACATTGTTGCACTGAGACATAACCCTTAAGGAATGTCACAAGGTGACATCATCCTTAATGAATGCTTCAATGTGACATAACCATTAAGGAACCTAGCAATTCAAAATAATTCAATGAAGATGAACATTGCAATGCAACATAATCATTAGGAAACATCACAATCCAACATAACCTTTATGAAATGTTGCAATGCGACACAACCATTGAGGAACATAATAGTTTGACATAAGTCAACCATGATGAACATCGTAATGTGACAATACCGTAGTAAATCATGGTTAAACTTAATAAACATGGTGAACCATGGCTATCTATGTCCAACCATGGTCAACCAAAGTGATTCATGATCAACCATAGTCACCTACAATAAACCATCGTCAACCAAAGTTAATCAAGTTCAATCGTGGTCAACCATCTTCAACAATAGACAACCATGGTCAATGAAAATAAAACTGAAGTCAACCAAAGACAACCATGGTTAACCATAGTTATCCATAGTAAACCATAGTCACCATGGTTAACCATAGTCAACATGGTTAGCCTAGTCAACCAGAACCAAATGTGCATAACCAAATTCAACCATGGTCAACCTACACCAACTAAAGTCAACCATGGTCAAACATAGTCAAATATTTTCAACCATTCTCAAGCAAAGTGAACCATAGTCAACTAAAGTGAACCATAGTCAACTAAAGTCAACCATAGTCAACTAAAGTCAACCATAGTCAAACACATTCCACCACAATCAACCATAATCAAATATATTGAGCTAAAGTCAACCATAGTCAAACATCATCAACCAAAGTTATTCATGGTCAACCATAACTAGGCATAGTCAATCTTTGTCCATTGTGGTCAACTATTGTCAACATGGTCAACTATAGTCAAACATGATTAATCATGGAAATCCATGGTCAAACATGGCCAACCCATCTACAAGGATGGTCAACCAATGTCAAGCATAGTCAAACATGGTCAACCTTAGGAAAACATTGTTATACATAGTTAATTATAGTCAACCATTAACAACCATAGTTAAACATGATCAACCATGGTCAACTAAGGTCAAGCAATGTCAACCATGGTTAAATACAACATGTTGAATCATACTCAAACATGGTAGCATTCTCAAATATATTAAATCATGGTCAACCATATTCAACCAAAATCACTCATGGTCAATCATAGTCAAGAGTGTACAAACATGGTCAACCACATTCAACATGGTCAACTATGGTTAACCACATTTAAACTTGGTCAACCACAATCAAGTAAATGTCAACCATAATCAACCATTGTCAACCACACTAAACCATAATCAAACATAGTTAACCATGGTTAACTATAGTCAATCATGATCAAGCAAATTCAACAATAGTAGACCAAGGCTGAGCCAAGTCAATCATAGTCAAACGTAGTCAATCCTAATCAACCATGGAGAACCAAATTCAACCATGGTCAAACACAACCAAACATAATCAACTATGGTAAACCATTCTCAAAGGTGGTGAACCACACTAAAATATCTTAGATATTTCAATAACAATTATATTAATATTTTCATAGACAAATCTAATATCCTCCTTAGGCCGTTAAGTAGCACAAATATACACACATGAATACCATTAGTTAAAAAAATTGAAAACTCATACCAATCAACATTTTTCAAGCATGTGATTGTCCTAATGAATATTATCATTACTAATAATTGAATTACAAAACTTCTCAAAAAAAAATTAAATTTACATCAAATAGTAGCCACACCACACAAGTACCAATATGCCTGTGTGGAAAGTAGAAAGCTGTAGCAAATGGATGAGATGGATGCTAATAAATGGAGTCCTTGAACACATGAATACAGATACAATAAGACTACTATTTGATATATGAATGAGGGTTGGTAATTCATTGCTATCCAGTCCCTGGTGTATATCTGATTCAAATTAAGAGCAATCTTAATACAATTATTGTCCTTCTCTTGAACACATATAAGGCAAGGCTACTATTTGAAACATGAATGAGGGTTGGTAGTTCATTGCTATCCAGTCCCTAGTGTATATCAGATTCAAATTAAGAGCAATCTTAGTACAATTATTGTCCTTCTCTTGAACACAGATACGGTAAGACTACTATTTGATATATGAACGATGGCTGGACCAATGCACATTTGCCCAATTCCGCCTTTCCTAGGCTGGACTTTTGAATTTTGAGAGAAACCTCTCATAGGCTTAGAACCCAGAAGAAATCCATATGAACCAGGATTCAAAATACACAGATTCTTTATAAATCAGTACGTATTTTCTTTCAAGATTTCGTTTTCAATTAAAAGAAGCCATAAGATGATATCTGCCAGCATCCTGGTAATAACACTCGGCCAGAGATACCAAATCTGATCAACTTCTTCTGCTGTAATGATCCCAAACAGCGCGCAGTGAATTGGAAATGCGAGCGGAGGAGTATGCTTATGGATTGTTTCCTCGGAGAAAAAGGGTGCTGATGGATTGTCTCTCTCACTTTGTTCCTGTTCGATGCAACAAGCCAAACAGACGGTAAAGGTAAAGTGGTAGGTACCGGCCTTACAGGCCAGATTTGGTGTATCAGAGACCCCTTGTAGGGACACACCCAGAGTAGTAAGTAGAACTTTCCTCATTGTAAAATAGTGGCTCCAAACTTTTGTTAGGAGCCATGCATTTTTAGTTTCATGAGCCAATTGCATGTATAATTTGCTAGTATAAAAATATGATGGGACAGTTTATGATCCCAGGTTCTAAATCATCAGTAATGCCAAAGATTTAAGACATGCAAGACAGCCATGAAGTCCTGTCGTCACAGTAAATGCAAAGTGACAATTTGAACTGTGAGTACCAGAATATGACTCATTGTTACCCTGCAATACTGTCTGTTGTACTGCAATATATGATCTCCCATAACCACCACCGTTGTATTTACTTCATGCTTTATTTTGTTAGTTTTTAATTTGCGAGGATAGCAATTTTATGGATCGCAGCTTTGGCCAAAATGTGTTGGTTGAATCTGTTTACTCTTAATCGAGAATTGAACAGTACATGTTTCTRGAGCGTTTCAAAYTTCTCCCGAAGTTGAAACGGCAAACTGACGGATGCGAGATTCAGACMGAAACGCTATTATGAGACGGTATGGARTAATWATTATGGGCMGGAGGTGGAATCGTCAAATTTCTTGGAATCATRATAGCGAAACCATTTTTCTTGGTTTTATCCTGGTCCCTCTTAATTTTGGAAATCCAAACYAACTTATAATGTCGGTGCCGTTGTTCTTAAATTTCGTCCACATAAACGATGTGGGATATATCTCTGTACAAGTTTCAAATATTTGGATTAAAATATATATTTTTTCAATATGACAATTCAATATTTGGAATTTTTTATATGATACTTTAAATGGAATTAAATCTTTGAAACCTATGAGCATTTGTGTTTTTTTATAATTTTAAAAATTTGCATATATTTGAAATTAAAATATATTTTATTAAATAAATTTTAAAATATTTTTTTTTTATGTTTTTTATTATTATTTTATTATATATATTTATATAAAAAAAATTATGTTTTTAATTATTATTTTATTATATATTTATTTTATAATGTAGATATTGTAAAATATATATTTTAATTAAATTAGACATTTAATTAAAATTTTAAAAAATATATATTATACATTTAGCTTTTTTTTTTTTAACTTAATAACCTCATGTGGTTAACTTTTCTTAATTCCTAATTCCAAAATAAAAGGTTTTGTATGCAAATCCAAACACCCTTTGTGAAGAGGCAGCTCCAACAAAAACAAAACAAGAGGAATCTCTAAAAACTTGCTTACTTTTGGTTTCTCATATTTTTTATTTATATAACGAGATTTTAAAAATATTTGATAAAGGTATGTAAACTAACGCAATCGACCGACATTAATTAATTAATTAATTATTTTTTATTTTATGTTATCCACATACATATTAAATATTTGACATTACTTTATATAATTAATATATATTAAATATATTTTTATGTAATGAAGTTGAAGAAGGTTATACAAGAGTTAAAACATTAAAGGATAAAAAAATATTTTTTAACTATCATTTTTATAATTAAATATTAAAAAATTGATATATTACTAATCAATATGCTCAAACACTTTTATATAATTGTACTAGTTGTCATCCATGCAAAAAGGTATAGGAGATACCAATAATAAATCAAAAAATTAAAATTGATATTAAAATTTAATATTTTTAATATAATAAAATAATTTATATAATTAATAATAATAATAACTAATGTATTAGGATTTTATGACTGGGCATATTATTTATATAGTTAATAAAAATAATAATTTTATGATTAGTCATACTATTTATATAGTTAATGATAATAATAAATAGCATATTCAAACTAAAATAGACCATGGATACATTATAAGAAAGAGTTTGTATTATCTTCGTTGTGGAGTCTTCAAGTGGAGCAAATTACAAGTATAAATCTCATCGTTGACCTCCTTTCGAGACTAGGAGTGTTGTCTATGAAAGAAGGTGGAAATGTGAATGTGAATGTGAATAGTGGAAAGGAAAGTGGGATTGACATGGTGTGGTGTTGATTGTAAGGATGAAAGAATTGTGGATTGAAAGGATGAAAGATTTGTCTTTATAAAAAGAGTAGGGTGGGACATCATTAAGTATCTAATTTTGCATTTATATTGTAAAGAACTGTGAAAAGAATAAATGTTAGAAAACTTGTGGATCGAGAGTGGGGTTCGGAGCTCTAGACATGGGTGTGCGTGGTAGTGAACAAGAAATTGAACTAATTTCAAGGTGTTCAATGCTTGGATACCATATAGACAAGGTTCTAATTTATATTTCAAACCTAGAAAGAAATAAGATGTGTACATGTATTCCTTTTCTCTAATGGTTTTATTGCCATCCAATGTGAAGAAAAAGTGAGAAATCGAGCTCATAGTTCGATTCTAACTCCCTTTGTTTTGTTCAAAAATTTATTAGTCTTCATGCATTAATAGGGACAATCATGAGTCAATATGAACTATTATGTGTAACAATCTCCCATGGACATAGAAGCAACAACTTTGCAAAGTCAACTTGGTTGAGGGAATATTCATGCTACAACTGCAAAATCCATGAGTCAATATGAACTATTATGTGTAACAATCTCCCATGGACATAGAAGCAACAACTTTGCAAAGTCAACTTGGTTGAGGGAATATTCATGCTACAACTGCAAAATCATAATTCCTTATATAATCTTTCAAATTAGTTCATTATTGATGTGATTTTGAATATAGTTGAGCATGTTTCACTTCAAACAAAATAATGGAAGAATAAAGACATGCTACATATTTTAGAACTAGAATATTGTTGTGGGAAATCTCACCCTACGGACAGGTTGAGCTCTCCTTAGCTGGATTTTCTTCAACTAAGACAGTTCTAAGAAATAAACACTAACATTCAAAACCCCATATATTCTATTTCTTTACTTGCAGAGAGAGATAGAGGAAATAAAGAGGAATGGTACTTTTTTCTCGTAGTTTGTCCTCATTGATCCAAAGCTTGAGCTCCAGATCCACACCTTGAGCATGGAGATGAACTTGCAAAAAGGATAGACAAACTCTCTACCACTATTACCTAATATCATATGATAACAATCCTACTTGAAACAAAAGTAGACACATGCAAGAAATAATGAATAAGATAAATGTATGGAAACATGCTAAGTTCTTTATTGATATAAGAGACATGAATATCTTACAACCATGATGTGTTGCAAGTCTTCCTCCATGCTTCTCCTTTCCATCCCCTTCTATGCACTGCAATAATACCTTTCATGAACCCCCTTCAACCTTGAGAGGCCTAGTTTATATAGGAGCTTGGGAGGCTTAACCAACATAGTGAATCAAGGGAATGGTTGAGGATTAGGGGCATAAGGTTAAGATTATTCCTCCTTAGGTTAGGATTTATTGCCAAAAATGGAGGAAATCAAATCCATGAGTCATATCAAGCCATAACAACCCAAATCCTTCTCGAAATAACTCCCCTAGATCCAAGGAAACCTCCCTAAATGCATGGACATTGCCCCAGAAGGGCATACACGGAATCCTAGACACTCCCCTTGAACTGGAAAAAAAGAGGGACACTCCCCCAGTGTCACATACCCACTACAGAAAAAATAAAATTTCCGCTCTTCCTCAAGGGATAGAATCCTCGAATTCCTACGGGGGCCTAGCGCAGGCTAGCTCTTCCCTTATCCACCTCCACGTGATCGTTGGTTATGACCATAGGCCAAGCCAAGAGGCGCCTTTCGCATTTCACGACTCAGCGATGCAAGAGAGTCAAGTCTTTCGACTCTTCAAACCCCAAAACCCGAAATCTTACCTTCGATGAGATCGATGGCTGCGAATCTCCCCCTGATCCGACGGTCTTGGTCGTATCGGGATTTCGGTAACCAGGAGTTCGAAATGCAGCGACCCAAACCACTGGTCACTCCATTCCCCGAACTCCGATACATGAGTTCTTGTACGAGATCCAACGATCCTCAATGATTTGGATCCAACGGTCCAGATCTTTTCGGAGTTTCGTGAACCGGGAGTTCACGATGCAGTGACTCCAAATCTCTTGTCACTCCAATCCCCAAATTTTGATATGGGAATTTGTGTATGAGATCAACGACCCTCGTTGATCTGGATCTGACGGTCACTATCCCTCCTGAGCTTAAGGGGTGTTGAAAGACACTCAGTCTTAATCGCGCATCGGGGTTTCGTATACCGGGATTTCACAACTTGCGAAGATGAGAGGTCTTTCCCTCTGGTTTCCCGGATGACGAAATGTCGAAACTTATTCACACTAAACCGGCTCATCCACAGAGCACATCGGGGTTTCGTATACCAGGATTTTGCAACTTGCGAAGATGAGGGGTCTTGCCCTCTGGTTTCCCAGATGTCGAAATGTTGAAACTTATTCACACTAAACTGGCTCATCCACAAAGCACATCGGGGTTTCGTATACCGGGATTTTGTGACTTTCGAAGACGAGGGGTTTTACCCTCTGGTTTCCCGGATGCCGAAACGCCAAAAGTTATTCACACTAAACCAACGGTCCAGATCACTCATGGATCAACGACCACGATCATGTCGCGATTTCACGAATCATGAGTTCATGCGGTATTACCCTTTGACCACTCCAAGTTCTGAGTCAACAAAATGCTGCCCAAATGCCATGTGTCATGTGCCGATGGACGGTTCTAAATACTTCAGGACTTTCAGGATTTTGATGAGTCCTCTCTCCCCTGCATGCACCAGGTTAAACCTCGTGTGCCTTTTCTGGATCTGACAGCTATCGGTCCCCTACACTCAATTTGATGATTTAGATCTATTCTCCTGCACACTCTTCTCCGGCTGTCTGGACGTAGGCTCCAACAGTCCATATTTTCCCCTATGAATCGACGATTCGCCCTTCAGGACTTTGGGGAAATCCTCACCTCTATTTCCCCGAATTGAACCAACGGTTCAGATCTGATTTCGATCACAGTCTATTTGTCACTCTTGAGCTTTCATACGCTCTGAAACCTCCAAAGGGTTTCTTGACCTCTGCACTCCATGCAGGGTTCTTGCACACATTGGTGTGATCCTTCCTAAGCTTGTCCTGGACTTAAGGAGTTTTGGGTTCGGTTTGCCTCTCAGAGAGCCTGTGTCAATCTGCACTACCTCTCCTGAGATTAACAAACTTCTTCCTCCAAGGGACTCTAAACAATTAGGAAGGTTGGCATCTGTACATGAAACTATGTCCGGGGTCAACGAACACACAGTTCGTGACTCTGACTTATGCCTCCACAGGACACAAGCATTTATGAGTATAAAATCATCTCCTAACCATATAATTTCGTATTGGCCTAGTTATACAATCAAGCAGAAATAGGGGAGATACAGTATATCCATTAAGAAATATGCACAATTCCTGAAACATACACAGTATAACCAATTCATACACAATGACGACTAAATTACACAGGGTAGGAAATCACTTATCTATTACAGGTTTCCACCAACCAACTGACTGTGGATGTTCGTCCTTCCACCCGACCATAGGCACAAAGGCATTCATTCTTAGCACTCTGGCCACCCCTGTGCCAAGCCATGATATCACCAGGGAATTCTCACACTTCTCGAGGGTTCTTCCTCTGTTTCCGCTTCTGTTTGGGTCTTGTTCTCTTTAACTCAGAGCTTTCTCTCTCAGTTATGGCCTCGACGAGGTTTCTCAGATGCTCCTCAGCATCAAGCTCGCCGCCTTCAGTTCGTGACTCACTAGAGAGCTCCGTACATCTCCCTTGCGAGCTTACGCTCTTTTTTGTCTGGTGTCTCCTCTCCCCTGTGTATCCCTCTTACCTTGGAAGGTTTGTCGACCTATCACGTTCCTTCTGTTAGAAGGAAGCTCAGGTCTGCAGGTCCCTACGGTACTTCGGGCTGACAACCCATGTTTCCATTCATGGGGGTGGTTGATAATTCAACCATCGGTCCTTTCTTCATTAACTGATTTCTCTCCTTGGGATCCGAAGGAGGTTGTCATCCTCATCAAGGAAAATTTGGGGTTGTCATAATGAACCCTCTCTTATAGTTTTCACATTCTTCCTCTAGTGATATCATGGCTAGTACTTTCAAGGCTTCACCCCCACAGTTAGTCATTGGCAACTCACACAATAATACATTCACATTGTCCTTATGCATTAGCATGGTAATTCCTATTTTATGATTAATTACAAATTGGGGGAAACAGGGTGTTACAATTCCCTCCCCCTTAAAGGAACATCGTCCTCGGTGTTCTTTCTCAAAAACACCTATCATGCCTTTCTCATTCAGCCACTTCATAAGTCTTGACCTTCGTCCTTGGTTAGGTCCTCTTTCAGGATCTTAGTCTTCGTCATCTGCCTTCAATAATTCTTGGACAAGAAGCACATTAATCACAATTTTGTGCGAAAACATCTTACTGTTGTTCAAAATTCAAAAGGAAATTTTCATAATCTTAGCACAATACTTATCTATGCAGTTTGTGGATCTGTATCCACATGGTAGTTTTGTTATCCATGGTCATCTCTTTCCTTGACGTACCCATTGGGTGCATGATTCCAATTCAATAGTTCAC
>SNQJ01S0025091.1:39610-52079 GCA_010110895.2 Picea sitchensis
GACCCAAACCATTGGTCACTCCATTCCTCGAACTCCTATACGCGAGTTCTTGTACGAGATCCAACGATCCTCAATGATTTGGATCCAACAATCCAGATCTTTTCGGAGTTTCGTGAACTGGGAGTTCACGATGCAGCGACTCCAAATCTCTTGTCACTCCAATCCCTGAATTCCGATATGGGAATTTGTGTATGAGATTAATGACCCTCGTTGATCTGGATCTGACGGTCACTATCCCTCCTGAGCTCAAGGGGTGTTGAAAGACACTCAGTCTTAATCGCGCGTCAGGGTTTCGTATACCGGGATTTCGCGACTTGCGAAGATGAGGGGTCTTACCCTTTGGTTTCCTAGATGCTGAAACGCTAAAACTTATTCACACTAAACCAACTCATCAACAAATCACATCGGGGTTTTGTATACCAGGATTTCGTGACTTGTGAAGACGAGGGGTCTTACCCTCTGGTTTCCCAGATGCTGAAACGTCGAAACTTATTCACACTAAACCGGCTCATCCGCAGAGCGCATCAGGGTTTCGTATACTGGGATTTTGTGACTTGCGAAGATGAGGGGTCTTGCCCTCTAGTTTCTCGGATGCAAAAATGTCGAAAGTTATTCACACTAAACCGATGGTCCAGATCACTTCTGGATCAATGACCACGATCACATCGCGATTTCGTGAATCGTGAGTTTGTGCGGTCTTACCCTTTGACCACTCCAAGTTGTGAGTCAGCAAAATGCTACCCAACTGCCACGTGTCCTATGCTGATGGATGGTTCTGAATACTTCGGGACTTTCAGGACTTTGACAAGTCCTCTCTCCCCTGCATGCACCAGGTTAAACCTCGTGTGTCTTTTCTGGATCCGATGGCTATCCATTCCCTGCGCTCGATCTGACGGTTCAGATCTATTCTCCTACGCACTCATCTCCGGCTATCTGGACGTAGGCTCCAATGGTCTAGATTTTCCCCTGCGAAACAACGATTCTCCCTTCAAGACTTTGGGGAAATCCTCACCTCTATTTGCCTAAATTGAACCAACGGTTCAGATCCGATTTCGATCATAGTCTATTTGTCACTCTTGAGCTTTCATACACTCTAAAACATCCAAAGGGTTTCTCGACCTCTGCAGTCCATGTAGGGTTATTTCACACAACGGTGCGATCCTTCCTAAGCTTGTCCAGGACTTAAGGAGTTTTGGGTTTAGTTTGCCTCGCAGAGAGCCTGTGTCGATCTGCACTACCTCTCCTGAGCTTAACAAACTTCATCCTCCAAGGGACTCTAAACAATTAGGAGGGTTAGCATGTGTACATGAAACTGTGTCCGGGGTCGACGAACACACAGTTCGTGACTCTGGCTTATGCCTCCACAGGACACAAGCATTTACGAGTATAAAATCATCTCCTAACCATATAATTTCTTACTGGCCTAGTTATACAATAAAGCAGAAATAGGGGAGTTACAGTATATCCATTAAGAAATATGCACAATTCCTGAAACATACACAGTATAACCAATTCATACACAGTTACGACTAAATTACACAGGGTAGGAAATCGCTTATCTATTACAGGTTGTCGCCAACCAACTGACTGTGGTTGTTTGTCCTTCCACCTGACCATAGGCACAAAGGCATTCATTCTTAGCGCTTTGGCCACCCCCGTGCCAAGCCATGATATCACCAAGGAATTCTCACACTTCTCGAGGGTTCTTCCTCCGTTTTTGCTTCTGTTTGGGTCTTGTTCTCTGTAACTCAAATATTTCTCTCTCGGTTATGGCCTTGGCAAGGTTTCTCAGATGCTCCTCAGCATCAATCTCGTGGCCTTCAGTTTGTGACTCGCTGGAGAGCTCTGCGCATCTCCCTTCCGAGATTACACTCTTTTTTGTCTAGTGTCTCCTCTCCCGTGTGTATCTCTCTTACCTTGGAAGGTTTTCCGACCTATCATGTTCCTTCTGTCAGAAGGAAGCTCAAGTTTGCAGGTCCTTGCGGTACTTCGGGCTAACAACCCATGTTTCCATTCATGGGGGTGGTTGATAATTCAACCACCAGTCCTTTCTTCATTAACTGATTTCTTTCTTTGGGATCCAAAGGAGGTTGTCATCCTCATCAAGGAAAATTTGGGGTTATTTGTCATAATGAACCCTCTCTTATAGTTTTCACATTCTTCCTCTAGTGATATCATGGCCAATACTTTCAAGGCTTCACCCCCACAGTCAGTCATTGACAACTCACACAATAATACATTCACAATGTCCTTATGCATTAGCATGGTAATTCCTATTTTATGATTAATTAAAAATTGGGGGAAATAGGGTGTTACACCCAGAGTGGGGAGGGGGGCATCCTTGTTCAAACAAGGCTAGAAAGACAAGGAGAAAGGTGGGTTTTCAACCTCCAAATGATGGTTTTTCTCCTCTAACTTCATTGGGGATCATGACATGTGATTTTTACATGTTGTCAAGGTTGCAATACGTAGAAAAGCATGACATTTAGGCCATGACACTCAGTAAGAATACTCCAATTCTTTTGTGACACTTACAGGGTGGGATGTCATAATTACGACACTTAGAAAAGTGAGATGCGATACTTGCGACATTTGGCTAGGTATGACAAAATGGTGTATAAAAGATGCCCCCCAAAGCATGAGGTCAGAAGAGAAAATGATGGTTGAAACACTTTGAAAAAATTGTCCATGAAGGGACTGAACAAGGAGAATGATATAAGTGGATATCAATGGCCACCCACCTCTTCCAACTGGCTCAAAACAATTTTCTGACAATTTTGGAAATTTACTAGTTTTTAGCAGTTTTTAACTTCTAATCCATTTTGAGGGCCTAAATGAAGTTTTTTTTTGGATATAGCTTCTCAATTATATTCAAAGGATTTTATTGATACCCCAAACTTACTCTCCTCAATGATACCTTTCCAACGAGCTATCATGTTCCCCAAACGGAGATCGTATGCCAAAGTTACACCCTCGGGAAGTTGATACACCAAACTACCCAAAACGGGGTCCACAAAACTGTTGGATTTTCATCTTCTAGGGTTAAGGTTTTGGATTTTATTTATGATAAAAATGCCTTTGGAGCCTCATTGTAAAATCATCTTCTTGCGAATGCGAGTAGCGAACACATCTCTTCTCAGAGATAAGTTGCCACCATTCTAGCGAGTCTTTCACTCTGTATTTTTACAGTCTATGTACATTTTCGCTCATTAATAGAAAACTATGTATTATTGTATCTCTGTGTTTATGGTTTCATCTCCAATACATTTATTTTATATTATGGGATATCTGAGATATCTCTGTACATTTATTTATTATATCTTCGCTCTCATTTCGTGCCGAAAATAATCTGGATCATTGGTATCAGAGCAGGCTTCTCTTGATCATCTTTCAGTGCATGTCCTCGTCAAGGTCCGAGTATAGAAAGTTGGGTCTCAAGCTTGTCTCTCTTGAAGACAATCGCTCTCGCACGCTGAAGAAACCCTCCATGGAAGAAGAAAATAAAAATGACAGAGCATACGATTCTATTAATCTGTTGCTTGAGAAAGCTCTCATGTGACAGAGGGACGAAATGATGGAGAATTTTTCCCACATCCTTCAATGCCTATTGATAAAAATAGGTGCGTCTTCATCAAGCGGCCACTTTGGAGGCACCTTGCCTTTCAAGGTACAAGTTAATTTTGATATTCCCATATTTGAAGGACAGATAGATGTAGATGCCTTAGAAAAATGGTTAAATTTGCTAGAAGGTTATTTCTTTATTCATAATTTTTCCGATAGGGAAAAGATCAGTTTCTCACTCCTTAAGGCTCTCCCCCATGTTAAAAATTGGTAGGAAACTTACTGGGATAAAAATTCCACAAAGGAATCTGGAATATATGGGGCCGATCCCACTTTATATTTTTTTGTGGATGCGGTAAAGGAACAATATTATCCTATTGGAAACTATTAGGACCAGTACATGAGATGGACCACACTGCAGCAAGAGAGGGGCCAAGTAGTTCCGGAGTTCACCAGTACCTTCTATACCTTGTGCATCAAGATAGGTATCAAAGAATCCAAACGTCATTTGGTTCTGAAATATCGTGGGGCTCTACATAGATACATCCAAACTGAAATGAATTTTCTGGACATCTCATCACTCGGTGTTTCTTATTGATATGTTGTTAAAATCGAGCAGAAATTTAAGCACCAGAAAAAATGGGAGTTCATGTCTGCAAATCCGCAACAACCAAAGTATGATAAAGAATGCCCTAACAAATAGTCTCCCAAAAACTATTCCAAGCCACAGGAAAAGAAGGGTCACGGAAAGATGAAGAAGGACACCGAAAAATGGTGCGATTTCCACAAAATCCCTTGGCACAACACCGATGAATGTCACTCAAAACACTCATTGGTGGCCCAGATCAAAGACAAGGAGTCAAACCCTGATTCAAAATCTGATTTAGAAAATATTGATAGAAGACAGATCATTGACGCAGACCCCACTCCTATTGTCACGACTGCGACAATTCAACCAGAAGAACCCACAGATCCTGAAGAGGGGGAGAAGCTTTTTCATTCACAGATGTGGGTGAAGGGGACCCCGCTCCATTGTATTGTTAATAGCGAAAGCCAGAAGAACCTCATCTCAGTAGAGGTCGTCAAACAATTGGGATTTTCAACAACACCACACCCACAACCATACAACATTGGGTGGCTTCGCCAGGGACGAGATATTCATGTCATCCAATAGTGTCAATTGTCATACGACATCCAACCCTTCAAGAATGAGGTATCATGTGATCTTGCCCCACTGGATGTCTATGATGTTCTCTTGGGCCAGCCATATATGTGAAAGCACCATCCTATATATTATTATTGACCTCGTAGTGTCATTTTTACTTTGGGGGTCATCTCTACAGGATACCAGAGGTAGCTTCAACTATTGTCCCACATAAACAATTCCACAAGGTAGTATCTCATACTACAAAATTCAACTTCTTCACAATCTGTTCAAAAGGTGAACGTAAGGATACTACAACCACTACAGCCTCGACCCAAGCACCTTCTATACAACAAAATCAGAATGAAAAAAATGAAACAAAGAGAAAATATTCCTTCTGCACATAGACATCTCATGTAGCCTAACTGGTTGAACAGATTCAACCCCGCCAGCAACAGGTTCATGGCATCCTTCCATAGCGCAACGTATCCAGCAAGGCAAGTAATGCACCAAGATTCAATCGCTTTCCTCTCTCCCCCGGGAACTCAACTCAATGAATACCATTGCTTCCTAAGGAGGGAGGATTGATCCAGGTGGATATTGGTGGTCACCCACCTCTTCCAACTAGCTCAAAACATTTTTTTGACAATTTTGGCAATTTACTATTTTTAGCAGTTTTTAACTTCGAGGGCCATTTTGAGGGCCTAGATGAAGGTTTTTTGGGATTGATATTCTCAATGATAAACAAAGGCTATGATTGAGCCTCCAAAATTAATCTCCTCGGAAATACCTTTCCAATAATCTATCGTGCGCCCAAAGCAAATATTGTATGCCAAAGTTACGCCCCAGGGAAGTTGATACACCAAACTACCCAAAACGGGATCCACAAAACTGTTGGCTTTTCATCTTCCATGGTTAGGGTTTTGGATTTTCGTTATGATAAAAAGGCCTTAGGAGCCTCATTGTAAAATTATCTTATTGCAAATTCGAGTAGAGGACACATCTCTTCTCAAAGATAAGTTGTCACCATTCTAGCGAGTCTTTCACTCTATATTTTTACAGTCTTTGTACATTTCTATTCATTAATATAAAACTGTGTATTATTGTATCTCTTTGTTTATGGTTGCATCTTTGATACATTTATGTTATATTATGGGATATCTGAGATATCTCTTTACATTTCTTTATTATATCTCTGCTCTCTTTTCGTGTCGAAAATAATCTGGAGTATAGTGGTATCATAGCAGGTTGCTCTTGATTATTTTTTAGTGCATGTCCTTGACAAGTTCCGAGTATAGAAAGTTGGGTCTCGAGCTTGTCTCTCTTGAATAAAATCTCTCTCACATTCCCAAGAAACCATCCATGGCATAAGAAAAGAAAAATGACAGAGAAAACGATTATATTAATCTGTTGCTTGAGAAAGCTCTCACGTGACAAAGGGAAAAAATGATGGAGAGTTTTTCCCACATTCTTCAATGCCTACTGATAAAAATAGGATTTTATTCATCAATCGACCACTTTGGAGGCACCTCTCCTTTCAAGGTACTAGTTAATTTTGATATTCCCATATATGAAGGACAGATAGATGTAGATGCCTTAGAAAAATGGTTAAATCTATTAGAAGGTTATTTCTCTATTCATAATTTTTCCGATAGGGGAAATATCACCTTCGCACTCCTTAAGTCTCTCCTCCATGTCAAACATTGGTGGGAAACTTACTAGGAGAATATTTACACAGAGGAGTCTGGAATATATGGGGTCGGGCCCACTTGGGATTTCTTTGTGAATGCGATAAAGGAACAGTATTATCTTGTTGGAAACTATAAGGACCAATACATGAGATGGACCACACTGTGGCAAGAGAGGGCCCAAGCAGTTCCAGAGTTCACTAATACCTTCCATACCTTTCACATCAAGCAAAGACTCTGAACAACAATTGGTTCTGAAATACTGTGGGGCTCCACACAGATACATCCAAACTGAAATGGATTTTCTAGACATCTCATCACTCGGTGCTACTTATCAATATGTGTTTAAAATCGAGCAAAAATGTAAGCACCAAAACAAATGGGAGTTTGGGTCTACAAATATGAAACAAGCAAAGTATGATAAATACGGCCCTAACAAATAGTCTCCCGAAAACCAGTCCAAGCCACACGAAAATAAGGGTCACGGAAAGATGAAGGACACTGGAAAATGGTGTGATTTCCACAAAATCCCTTGGCACAACACCAATGAATGTCACTCAAAACAGTCTTTGGTGGAAAAGATCAAAGACAAGGAGCCAAACCGTGATTCAGAATATGATTAAGAAAATATTGATAGAAGACAGATCATCGACGTAGACGCGACTTCTATTGTCGCGACCACAACAATTCAACCAGAAGAACCCACAGATCCTGAAGAGGGGAAGTGCCTTTTTCATTCACAGATATGGGTGAAGGGGACCCTACTACATTTTATTGTCGATAGCGGAAGCAAGAATAACCTCATCTCAGCAGAGGTCATCAAACAATTGGGATTGTCAACAACACCACACCTGCAACCATACAACATCAGGTGGCTTTGCCAGGGACAATATATTTGTGTCAACCAACAATGTCAATTTTCATATGACATCCAAACCTTCAAGGATGAGGTATTATGTGTTGTTTCCTCATTGGATGTCTTTGATGTTCTCTTGGGCCAACCATATATGTGGAAGCACCATGCTATCTATGAGTATCGACCTCGAAGTGTCATTGTGACTCTGGGTGGTCATCTCTACAGGATACTAGAGGTAGTTCAAACTACTGTCCCACCTAAACAATGTCACAAGGTAGTATCTCATACTACAAAATTTACCTTCTTCACAATCTATTCAAAAGGTGAACGAAAGGATACTTCAACCACTACAACCTCGACCCAAACACCTTCTATCTAACAAAAGCAGGTCGACAAGAATGCAGCAAAGAGAAAAAATTCCTTTTGCACCCAGACATCTCATGTATCTTGACTGGTTGAATAGATTCAACCCCTCCAGCAACAATTTCATGAGAACCTTCCACAGCGCAACGTCTCCAGCAAAGAAATCAACGCACCAAGATTCAATTGCTTTCCCCTCTCCCCCGGGAACTCAACGCAATGGATACCATTTCTTCCTAAGCAGGGATGATTGATCCTGTTGGAAACTATGAGGACCAGTACATGAGATGGACCACACTACGAAAAGAGAGGGGCCAAGAAGTTCTGGAGTTCACCAATAACTTCCATACCTTGCACATCAAGCTAGGTATCAAAGAATCTGACCGACATTTGATTCTAAAATACCGCGGGGCTCTACACAGATACATCCAAATTGAAATGGATTTTATGGACATCTCATCACTCAGTAATTCTTATTGATATGTTTTAAAATAGAGAAGAAATTTAAGCACCAGAACAAATGGGAGTTCGGGTCGGCAAATCCGCAAAAACCAAAGTATGGGAAAGACGACCCTAACAAACAGTCTTTTGAAAACTAGTCCAAGCCACGGGAAAATAAGGATCATAGAAAGATGAAGAAGGACACCGAAAAATGGTGCAATTTCCACAAAATCCGTTGGAACAACACCGATGAATGTCGCTCAAAACAGTCATTGGTGGTCAAGATCAAAGACAAGGAGATGAACCCGGATTCAGAATCTGATTTAGAAAATATTGATAGAAGACAGATCATCGATGCAGACCCCACTACTATTTTCGCGACCACATCAATTCAACCAGAAGAACCCACAAATCTTGAAGAGGGAGAGAACATTTTTCATTCACATATGTGGGTGAAGTGGACCTCACTGCATTTTTTTGTTGATAGCGGAATCCAGAAGAACCTCATTGTCACACACCTACTACGACAACCTAGATTTTTTCATTTTTTTCTTCGAGGGACAGAATCCCTAAATTTCTATGGGGCCTAGCGTAGACCATCTCCCTTCCCTTATCCTACTCCAAGATACCACAAGCTGGCCTTAGCGCAAGAGCCTCTCGCAACTCATGAGTTGGAGAGTCAAATCTCTTGACTCCTTTTTCTCCAAATGTCGATACCCAAGATGCGATATGGGTATGGCTCCCTCCTCTCTAGCGCCTACTACATATAACGGTATGGCTCCCTCCTTTTTCTCCTTTGTGAATCCCCGAGATCCGAGAGGTCAACTTTACGTGGAACCTGCCAAGAGATGGGTACATGCCACTTGTCTCCTCCATTGTACTCTACTTACGAGTATTGTCGTTGTCGCTCATCGCACAAGACCTCGGCTCTCAGCGTTTCACGACCTTAGCGACCAAGGTGAAACTTCTTCATCCTATGAAACCCCGACCCGTGATAACTCAACAATGGGTTGACTCTTTTCTAGGTGACATGTGTTCACCACCTGTCACCCGCTCCCACCTTTCAATGGGCGTTTGTTCTTACGCCACCTGTCAACCACGCGGTCCCCACCTAACGGATGTGCCACGTGTTCGCACGAGCCCTCTGTGCTCGTCACTTTGTGACTTCTGCAGTCGAAAGGAAGTTATTTCAACCTTTGAACCCTCGATATGCAATACCATGTGGAGGTTCTGATCCAACGGTTCTCCTGTGGATTGGATCCAACGACCACGATCACTTCGCGATTTCGCGAATCGTGAGTTCGTGCAGTCCTACCGTTGATCACTCCAAGTCGTGAGTCAGCGAAACTCTACCCGACTGCCACGCGTCCTGTGTCGATGGACGGTTCCGAATACTTTGGGACTTTCAGGACGTTGTCAAATCCACTCTCCCGCCTATGCAAAGGTTAAGATCGATGATCAATAGAGCTCCAACATATTCTTGGATTTACGGTCCTGGATCCCATCGCTACTTGTGAAGGCTAAAAAGGTCAAGGTGTTAATTCTTGTGCTCCTCCTCTAGATCCATCGGTCTTGATAGATCTGGGGCATTTTCGAAAGGATTCCGACCGTTCGTCTACCAAACGATGGGGTATTCTCTTTCGATAATCGGACTCGCTATCCTTTCTGAACTTGAATCACGAAATTCAACCTCTCAGAGCTTCAAACTCCCATGACTCCAAGACCTTAGAGAGATACTCTTTCTTGCATAAGGTTTCCAGACCCAGATCGCATGAACCTTCAAATGGTTCTTTGGCAATTGTCCCCGATCTTAGTCGAGTCTCTGGGTAAAGGTTCGATACGGATTCCAAGGTTTATGGGGTAATTCCTGGGGAAGAGTACTCTCGAGAAGCCTTCCTAGAATATTAAGAGAATCAAGAAAACAAGATGATTCTCGGTGGAGCGAAATCATGCCCCAGACTTAGTCATTTGTACAGAAACCAACTATGGCATGTAAGTATACACATGCATCCATTATTTCCAGTCTAAAACATAAGGCAATCATTTCACACAAAAATCATTATGGGCATATAAACATGAGCATGTATTCATGATATTCAATTCAAAATACAAGGCATAAAACACTTATCAGTTCCAACAGGCGTGATGCAACTGCTGAGAGGGGTGCTCATTTCCACCCGACCGTAGTCTCAATGACTCCAAACGGATTTACCACTAGCCACCCCCGAGCTAGACCGCGATGCTTTGAGATTCAGTCTCCTACTTCCAGCTCAATGGAAGTCAAGGACGAAGGTTACTCTCCTTCTCTTGATACAGAAAAATAATTCAGGACGTTGGTTACTCTCCTTCTCCTATGTTCGGAACTCCCTGTGTTTCCAGAGTTTCTCCAGTTCTCTTTCCCAATCCTTGTCGTGCGTGCTCTCTCTCTACCCTTTACCACATCTCCTCTCTTGCCTTTTCTCTGCAAATTTATAAGTACAAATTTCCTTCCCAAGAGAAAATGCCTCCACATTTTTAACGCGTGCACTGTGGCAGCCAGTTCTAGATCATGGGTCACATAGTTGACTTTGTGCTCATTCAATTTTTGGGATTCATAGCATACTACAATTCCTCCTTGCATAAGGACTCCTTCGAGCCCTTCCTTGTAGGCATCTGTGCACATGAGGAATTCAACTTCGGGATCAACTATCTTCAACACGGGTGTGTGGGTCAATAAATGTTTTAGTGATTGAAATCTTTCTTCACATTCTTGTGTCCATGTGAATTTATCTCCCTTCTTCTGGAGGGTAGTGATTGGACAACCAATCTTGGAGAATCCTTTATAATTATCATATAGTATCCTGCTAAGCCCATAAAGGATCTGATATCTGAAATGCCCTTTGGGGTAGGCCATTCCATGATAGACCTGATCTTGTCAGGGTCTACTGCTACTCCTTCTTCAGATATGATATGGCCTAAGTAATGTATTTGCTTCTGGAAAAAGTCGCACTTGCTAAATTTGGCATAGAGATGATGTTCTCTCAGCACTTGAAGCACAAGTATAAGATGTTCCTCATGTTCCTCTCTATTCTTGGAGTAAATTAATATATCATCGATAAAAACTAGTACAAATTTGTCTAGAAATTTGCTAAGCACATTGTTCATCAAGCACATAAAAGTGGCAGGGGCATTGGTTAATCCAAATGGTACTACCACAAACTCATAGTGACCATATCTCGTCCCGAAGGCAGTTTTGTGGATGTCTTCACCCTTGATTCAAACTTGATGGTATCCATATCTCAAGTCAATCTTTGAGAAGATGGAAGCACCTCCAAATTGATCGAACATGTCATCGATCCTGGGTAAGGGGTACTTGTTCTTTATGGTTACCTTATTGATTTGTCTATAATCTATGCACAATCAGAGGGTACCATCTTTCTTCTTTACAAACATAATTGGTGCTCCCCATGGGGAAATGTTGGGCCAGATATAGCCTTTGTCCATCATTTCTTTTAGTTGTAATTTAAACTCAACTAGCTCGGGTGTGCTCATCCTATAGGGTGTCCTAGACACTGGCATCACTCCTGGTGCAAGTTCTATCGAGAAGTCAATGTCCCTTCTTGGAGGTAAACTCGGTACCTCTTCTAGAAATACATCTCTATATTCTCTTAATGTGGGTTGGTCTTCGAGGCTTGGTTTGTCATCTTCAACTGATTCCAACACCTGTATCGCATATAGTGGACATCCCTTTCTGCAATACTTTCTCATTTGAAGGGTTGATATTCGTGCCACTGAGACAGGTTTTTGGATCCATTGAAGGGTTATTCTTCTTCCTTCTTCACCTACACATTTTAAGGTTTTATGGTGACAATCCAGTCTAGCTTTATATGTGGCTAGCCATTCCATACCAATCAACATGTCATATTATCCTAGGGGTAGTATGTTAATTGTTTCTTGGGTGGGGAATTCACCCATAGTGAATTGGCAAGATGGTATGACCTCCACTACCTTTCTTTTGGTGCCAGTGGCTAACTGTACCAACCATGGCTTGGTGTTTTTATGTGGCTGTAAGTTACACTTATCAACAACCTTAGGAGATATATAACTCAAATTTGAACCAGGGTCAATTAGAATAGACACTAGATGGTTGGTGATCATACCTTCCATCTCCACCACTGAAGCTTGGTGGTCCGCTTGTTTATTATCCAAGGCTGCATAAATTTGTGGCACACTCCTGGCCACGTCATTGATGGTGGTAGATTATTGAATGTTGTAAATTCTCCAACTGTTCTGTTGTCGGTGCGGGCAATACCTCAATAGATGTTCTTCTCCACACCCCCAACATTTGAAGGGTTCTCTCTTTGGGTTATCAATCTTTCCCGGGGTAGATCCAGAAGGTTTATTTCTTCTCTGGGAGGGGAAATTCTGCTGGTGTACACT
>SNQJ01S0025091.1:68702-123494 GCA_010110895.2 Picea sitchensis
CATTCATCGACCTTTTATACAAAGGTCCATCAAATCAAACATTCACATCTTTGAGTTTGTCATAGTTCTTGGCCAATATAGTTATTTTTACAGACTGAGGGAAACAGGGTGTTACACTCATCTCAACAAGGGTTGTCAAACAATTGGTATTGTCGACAATACCACACCCGAAACCATACAACATCGAGTGGATTCACCAGGGACAACAAATTTGTGTTAGCCAACAGTGTCGATTTTTATACGACATCCAACCCTTCAAGGATGAGGTATTATGTGATGTTGCCTCGCTGGATCTATGTGATGTTCTCTTAGGCTAGCCATGTATTTGGAAGTGCCATGCTATCTATGAGTATTGACCACATAGTGTCATTGTTACTCTGGGGGGTCATCTCTACAGGATACCATAGGTAGTTCCAACTATTTTCCCACCTAAACAATGCCGCAAGGTAGTATCTCATACTACAAAATTCATCTTCTTCACAATCTATTCAAAAGGTGAACAAAAGGATACTACAACCACTACAGCCTCGACCCAAGCACCTTTTATCCAACAGAACCAGGTCAAAAAGAATGAAACAAAGAGAAAATATTCCTTTTTTACCCAGACATCTCATGTAGCCTGACTGGTTGAACAGATTCAACCCCGCCAACAACAGGTTCATGACAACCTTCCACAGCGGAACGTCTCCAGCAAAGAAAGTAGCGCACGAAGATTCAATGGATTTCCCCTCTCCCCCGGGAACTCAACGCAATGGAGACAATTTATTCCTAAGGATGTATGATTGATACAGGTGGATATTGGTGGCCACCCATCTCTTCCAACTAGCTCAAAACAATTTTCTGGCAATTTTGGCAATTTACTATTTTTAGCAGTTTTTAACTTCCAGGGCCATTTTGAGGGCCTAAATGAAGTTTTTTCGGGGTTGATCTTCTCAATGATATCCAAAGGCTCTTATTTTTCCCCAAAATGAATCTCCTCAATGATACCTTTCCAACGATTTATTGTGTGCCCCAAATGAAGATCGTATGCCAAAGTTACACCCTTGGGAAGTTGATACACCAAACTACCCAAAACAATATCCACAAAAATGTTTGCTTTTCATCTTCCGGGGTTAGGGTTTTGGATTTTATTTATGATAAAAATGCCTTTGGAGCCTCATTGTAAAATCATCTTCTTGCAAATGCAAGTAGCAAACACATCTCTTCTCAGAGATAAGTTTCCACCATTATAGTGAGTCTTTCACTCTGTATTTTTACAATCGTTGTACATTTTCACTCATTAATAGAAAATTGTGCATTATTGTATCTCTGTGTTTATGGTTGCATCTCTGATACATTTATGTTATATTATGGGATATCTGAGATATCTTTGTACATTTCTCTATTATATCTCCACTCTCATTTCATGCCGAAAATAATATGGATCAGTGGTATCAATGCAGATCAATGCAGATCACTCCTAATCGTTTTTCAGTGCATATCCCCGATGAGGTCCGAGTATATAAAGTTGGGTCTCGAGCTTGTATGTCTTGAAGACAATGGCTCTTGCACGCCCAAGAAACCCTCCATGGTAGAAGAAAAGAAAAATGACAAATCATATCATTCTATTAATTTGTTGCTTCAACAAGCTCTCACGTGACAGAGGGACGAAATGATGGAGAATTTTTCCCACATCCTTCAACCCCTGCCGATAAAAATAGGCGTGTCTTCATCAAGCGGTCACTTTGGAGGCACCTAGCCTTTCAAGGTACAAGTTAATTTTTATATTCCCATATTTAAAGGACAGATAGATGTAGATGCCTTAGAAAAATGGTTAAATCTGCTAGAAGGTTATTTCTCTCTTCATAATTTATCCGACATGGAAAATATCACCTTCACACTCCTTAAGGATCTCCCCTATGTCAAACATTAGTGAGAAACTTACTGGGAGAAAAGTTCCACAGAGGAGTCTGGAATATATGGGGTCGAGCCCACTTGGGATGTTTTGTGGATGCGGTAAAGGAACAATATTATCCTATTGGAAACTATGAGGACTAGTACATGAGATGGACCACACTGAGGCAAGAGAGGAGCCAAACAGTTTTGGAGTTCACCAATACGTTCCATACATTGCGCATCAAGATAGGTATCAAAGACTCTGAATGGCATTTGGTTCTTAAATACTGTGCGGCTCTACATAGATACATACAATATGAAATGGATTTTTTGGACATCTCATCACTCACTGCTGCTTATCGATATGTGTTTAAAATCGAGCAGAAATGTAAGAACGAGAACAAACGGGATTTCGGGTCTACAAATCCACAACAACCAAAGTACGATAAATACGGCCCTAACAAACAATCTCCCAAAAACCATTCCAAGAAACAGGAAAAGAGGGGTCATGGAAAGATGAAGGACACCGAAAAATGGTGTGATTTCCACAAAATCCCTTGGCACAACACCGATGAATGTCGTTCAAAATGGCCATTGGTGGTCGACATCAAAGACAAGGAACCAAACCCTAATTCATAATATGATTAAAAAAGTATTGATAAAAGAAAGATCATCGATGTATACCCCACTCCTATTGTCGCGACCGCAACAATTCAACTAGAAGAACCCACAAATCCTTAAGAGGGGGAGCACCTTTTTCATTCACAGATGTGGGTGAAGGGGACCCCGCTGCATTTTATTGTTGATAGCGGAAGAAAGAAGAACATCGTCTCAACAGAGGTCGTCAAACAATTGGGATTTTTGACAACACCACACCTGCAACCATACAACATCGGGTGGCTTCACCAGGGACTAGATATTTTTGTCATCCAACAGTGTCAATTGTCATATGACAGCCTTCCACAACACAATGTCTCCAGTAAGGAAAGCAATGCACCAAGATTCAATCGCTTTCCCCTCTCCCCAGGAACTCAACGCAATGGATACCATTGATTCCTAATCAGGGAGGATTGATCTAGGTGGATATTGGTGGCCACCCACCTCTTCCAACTGGCTCAAAACAATTTTCTGACAATTTTGGCAATTTACAAATTTTAGCAGTTTTTAACTTCCAAGGCCATTTAGAGGGACTAAATGAATGTTTTTTGGGATTTATCTTCTCAATGATAGCCAAAGGTTCTGATTGATCCCCAAAAATGAATCTCCTAGCTGATACCTTTCCAACGAGCTATCGTGCGCACCAAACGGAGATCGTATGCCAAAGTTATGCCCCCGAGAATTTGATACACCAAAGTACCCAAAACGGGATCCACAAAACTGTTGAATTTTCATCTTCCAGGGTTAGGGTTTTGGATTTTATTTATGATAAAAATGCCTTTGGATCCTTCTTGTAAAATCATATTCTTTCAAATGGGAGTAGCGGACACATCTCTTCTTATAGATAATCTTCCACCATTGTAGTGAGTCTTTCACTCTGTATTTTTACCGTCTTTGTACATTTTTGTTCATTAATAGAAAATTGTGTATTATTGTATATTGATTTTTATGGTTGTGTCTTTGATACATTTATGTTATATTATTGGATATCCAAAATATCTCTGTACATTTCTTTATTATATATCCATTTCCATTTCATGCCGAAAATAATATGAATCTGTGGTATCACAACAAGCTACTCTTGATTGTTTTTCAGTGCATGTCCCCGACTAGGTCCGAGTTTAGAAAGTTAGGTCTCAAGATTGTATCTCTTGAAGACAATGTCTCTCTCACACCCAAGAAACCCTCCATGGCAGAAGAAAATAAAAATGATAGAGCAAACGATTCTATTAATATGTTACTTGAGAAGGCTCTCACGCGATAGAGGGACGAAATGATGGAGAATTTTCTCCACATCCTTCAATGCCTGTCGATAACAACAAGCGTGTCTTCATAAAGAAACCACTTTGGAGGCACCTCACCTTTCAAGGTACAAGTTAATTTTGATATTCCTATATTTGAATCACAGATAGATGTAGATACCTTAGCAAATGGTTAAATATGTTAGAAGGTTATTTCTCTGTTCATAATATCTCTGACAGGGAAAAGATCACATTTTCACTACTTAAGGATATCCCTCATGTCAAACATTAATGGGAAACTTACTGGGAGAAAAGTTCCACAGAGTCTAGAATATATGGGGCCGAGCCCACTTGGGATTTTTTTGTGGATGCGGTAAAGGAACAGTGTTATCCTATTGGAAACTATGAGGACCAATACATGAGATGGACCGCATTGCGACAAGAGAGGGACCAAGAAGTTTTGGCGTTCACCAATACCTTCCATACCTTGCGCATCAAGCTAGGTATCAAATACTTTGAATGACATTTGGTTCTGAAATACCATGGGGCTCTACACAAATACATCCAAACTGAAATGGATTTTCTGGACATCTCATCACTCAGTGTTGCTTATCGATATGTTGTTAAAATTGAGCATAAGTTTAAGCACCAAAACAAACGGGAGTTCGGGTCTTCAAATACATAACAACCAAAGATGATAAAGACATCCCTAACAAATAGTCTCCCGAAAACCATTCCAATCCCCGAGAAATGAAGGGTCATAGAAAGACAAAGGACACCAGAAAATGGTGTGATTTCCACAAAATCCCTTGGCACAACACCGATGAATGTCGTTCAAAACATTCATTGGTGGCCGAAATAAAAGACAAGGAGACGAACCCTGATTAGAAATATGATTTAGAAAATATTGATGGAAGATAGATCATCGACGCAGACCCCATTGATATTTTTGCGACTGCAACAATTCAACCAGAAGAACCCATAGATCTTGAAGTGGGGGAGTGCCTTTTTCATTCATAGATGTGGGTGAAGGGGACCCCGCTGCATTTTATTGTTGGTAGAGGAAGCTAAAATAACCTCATCTCAGCAGAGGTCATCAAACAATTGTAATTGTTAACAACACCACACACGCAACCATAGAACATCAGGTGGCTTCACCAAGGACGAGATATTCATGTCAGCCAATAGTGTCGATTCTCATACGGAATCCAACCCTTCAAGGATGAGGTATTATGTGATGTTGCCCCGATGGATGTATTTGATGTTCTCTTGGGCAAACCATATATGTGGAAGCACCATACTATCTATGAGTATCGACCCCGTAGTGTCATTGTTACTCTGGGGGGTCATCTCTATAGGATACCAGAGGTAGTTCCAACTACTGTCCCACCTAAACAATGCTGCAAGGTAGTATCTCATACTACAAAATTCAGCTTCTTCACAATATGTTCAAAAGGTGAACAAAAGGATAATACAACCACTACATCCTCGACCCAAGCAACTTCTATTGAATAGAAGAAGGTCGACAAGAATGCAACAAAGAAAAAATATTCTATCATCACCCAAACATCTCATGTAGCCCGACTTGTTGAACAGATTCAACCCCACCAATGAATATTTTTTTCGATTGAACTTATCAAAGATGTCCAAAGGCTTTGATTGAGCCCCCAAAATTATTCTCCTCAACGATACCTTTCCAACGAGTTATCGTTCTCCCCAAAGGAAGATCGTATGCCAAAGTTACACCCTCGGGAAGTTGATACAACAAACTACCCAAAATGGGGTCTAGAAAACTGTTGGCTTTTCATCTTTCATGGTTAGGGTTTTGGATTTTATTTAAGATAAAAATTCCTTTGGAGCCTCATTGTAAAATCATATTCTTGCAAATGCGAGTAGTGGAAACATCTCTTCTAAGATATAAGCTGCCACCATTCTAGCGAGTCTTTCACTTTATATTTTTACAGTCTTTGTACATTTTCACTCATTAATAGACAATTATGTATTATTGTATCTATGTGTCTATGGTTTCATCTCTGATACATTTATGTTATATTATGGGATGTCCAAGATATCTCTGTACATTTCTTTATTATATCTCCGCTCTCATTTCATGCCGAAAATAATCTAGAGTACAGTGGTATCAGAGCAGGTTACTCTTGATCATTTTTCAGTGCATGTCCCCGACAAGGTCCGAGTATATAAATTTGGGTCTCGAGCTTATCTCTCTTGAATACAATATCTCTCACATGCCCAAGAAACCATCCATGGCATAAGAAAAGAAAAATGATAGAGAATAATATTCTATTAATATTTTTCTTGAGCAATCTCTTACACAATAAAGGGATTAAATGATGGAGAATTTTTCCCACATTCTTCATCAAGTGACCACTTTGGAGGCACCTTGCCTTTCAAGGTACAAGTTAATTTTGATATTCCCATATTTGAAGGATAGATATATGTAGATTCCTTAGAAAAATGGTTAAATATGTTAGAAGGTTATTTCTTTGTTCATAATTTCTCTGACAGGGAAAAGATCACCTTCACACTCCTTAAGGCTCTCCCCCATGTCAAACATTGGTTGGAAACATACTGGGAGCAAAGTTCCATAGAGGAGTCTGGAATATATGGGGCCAGGCCCACTTGGGATTTTTTGTGGATGAAGTCAAGGAACAATATTATCCTATTGGAAACTATGAGGACCAGTACATGAGATGGACCACATTGCGACAAGAGAGGGGCCAAGCAGTTTCAGAGTTCACCAATACCTTCCATACCTTACGCATCAAGCTAGGTATCAAAGACTTTGAATGACATTTGGTTCTAAAATTAATTGGGGTTCTACACAGATACATCCAAACTGAAATGGATTTTCTGGACATCTCATCATTCAGTGTTGCTTATCAATATGTTGTTAAAATTGAGAAAAAATTTAAGCACTAGAACAAATGGGAGTTTGGTTCTGCAAATCCACAACAACCAAAATATGATAAATAAGGCCCTAACAAACAGTCTCCAAAAAACCAGTCCAAGCCACATGAAAAGAAGGGTCACGGAAAGATGAAGAAGGACACCAGAAAATGGTGTGATTTCCACAAAATCCCTTGGCACAAAACCGATGAATGTTTCTCAAAACATTAATTGGTGGCAGAGACCAAAGGCAAGGTGTCAAAACCTGATTCAGAATCTGATTCAGAAAATATTGATAGAAGATAGATCACTGATGCAGACCCCACTGGTATTGTCGCAACCGCAACAATTCAACCAGAAGAACCCACATATCCTGAAGAGGGGGAGAGCCTTTTTCCTTCATAGATGTGGGTGAAGGGGGGCCTGGTGCATTTTATTGTTGATAGAAGAAGCAAGAAAAACCTCATCTCAGCAGAGGTTGTCAAACAATTGGGATTGTCGACAACACCACACCCGCAACCATACAACATCAGGTGGCTGCTCTAGGGATGAGATATTTGTGTCAGCCAACAGTTTCGATTGTCATAGGACATCCAACCCTTCAAGGATGAGGTATTATGTGATGTTTCACCACTGGATGTCTGTGATGTTCTCTTTGACCAGCCATATATGTGGAAGCGTCGTGTTATCTATGAGTATCGACCCCGAAGTGTCATTGTTACTATGGGGGTTCATCTCTACAGGATACCATAGGTAGTTCCAACCACTGTCCCACCTAAAAAATTCTACAAGGTAGTATCTCATACTACAAAATTCAGCTTCTTCACAATCTGTTCAAAAGGTGAACAAAAGGATATTGTAACCACTACAACCTCGACCCAAGCACCTTCTATCAATAGAAGCAGATCAACAAGAATGAAAAAAAAAAGAAAATATTCCTTCAACACCCAGACATCTCATGTATCCTGACTAGTTGAATAGATTCTACCCCGCTAACAACAGGTTCATGATAGCCTTCCATGGTGCAACGTCTCCAGCAAGGCAAGCAGCGGACCAAGATTTAATCGATTTCCCCTCTCCCCCAGGAGCTCAACGTAATGGATACCATTGCTTCCTAAGGAGGGAGGATTGATTCAGGTGGATATCGGTGGCCACCCACCTCTTCCAACTGGCTCAAAACAATTTTTTGACAATTTTGGCAATTTACTATTTTTAACAGTTTTTAACTTCTAGGGCTATTTTGAGGGCCTAAATGCAGTTTTTTTCGGGATTGATATTATCAATTGTTATTATAGGCTCTTATTTAGCCTCCAAAATGAATATCTTTGACGATACCTTTCCAACAAGCTATCGTGCGCCCAAAATGAAGATAGTATGCCAAAGTTATGCCCTCGGGAAGTTGATATACCAAACTACCCAAAACGTGGTCCACAAACTGTTGGATTTTCATCTTCCGGGGTTAGGGTTTTAGATTTTATTCATGATAAAAATGCCTTTGGTGCCTCAATGTAAAATCAACTTCTTTCAAATGCGAGTAGCGGACACATCCCTTCTCAGAGATAATCTACCACCATTCTAGCGAGTCTTTCATTTTGTATTTTTACAGTCTGTGTACATTTTTGCTCATTAATAGAAAATTGTGTATTACTGTATCTTTGTGTTTATGGTTGTATATCTGATACATTTCTATTATATTATGGGATATCTGAGATATCTCTATACATTTCTTTAATATATCTCCGCTCTCATTTCGTGTCGAAAATAATTTGCATCAGTGGTATCAGAGGAGGCTGCTCTTAATCATTTTTCAGTGCATGTCCCCGACGAGGTCCGAGTATATAAATTTGGGTCTCGAGCTTGTCTCTATTGAAGAAAATTGCTTTCACATGCCGAAGAAACCCTCCATGGCAGAAGAAAAGAAAAATGACAGAGCAAACGATTATATTAATATGTTGCTTGAGCAAGCTCTCATGTGACAGAGGGACGAAATGATGGATAATTTTTTCCACATCCTTCAACACCTACCGGTAGAAACAGGCACGTCTTCATCAAGTGGCCACTTTGGAGGCACCTCACCTTTCAAGGTACAAGATAATTTTGATATTCCCATATTTGATGGACCGATAGATGTAGATGCCTTATAAAAATGGTTAAATCTGCTAGACAAGGAAAATATCACATTCTCACTCCTTAAGACTCTCCCCCATGTCAAACATTGGTGGGAAACTTACTAGGAGTAAATTTCCATAGAGGAGTTTGGAATATATGGGGCCGACCCCACTTGGTATTTTTTTGTGGATGTGGTAAAGGAACAATATTATCCTGTTGGAAACTATGAGGACCAGTACATGACTTGGACCACACTGCAACAAGAGAGGGGCCAAGAAGTTTTGGAGTTCACCAATACCTTTTATACGTTGTGCATCAAGATAGGTATCAGAGACTCTGAATGAAATTTGGTTCTGAAATACTGTGGGGCTCTACACAGATACATCCAAACTGAAATGGATTTTCTGGACATCTCATCACTTGGTGTTGTTTATTGATATGTTGTTAAAATTGAGAATAAATTTAAGCACCAGAACAAACGAGAGTTCGGGTCTGCAAATCTGCAACAACCAAAGTATGATAAAGATGGCCCTAACAAACAGTCTCCCGAAAACCAGTCCAAGTGACAGTAAAATAAGGGTCATGGAAAGATGAAGGACACTGGAACATGGTGCGATTTCCACAAAATCCCTTGGCACAACACCAATGAATGTCACTCAAAATAGTCATTGGTGGTCGCGATCAAAGAGAAGGATCCAAACTTGGATTCAGAATCTAATTTAGAAAATATTGATAGAAGACATATAATCGATGCAAAATCCACTGCTATTGTCTCAACCGCAACAATTTAACCAGAAGAAACCACATATACTAAAGAGGGAGAGCTCCTTTTTCATTCACAAAGTGGGTGAAACAAACCCCACTGCATTTTATTGTTGATAGTGGAAGCCAGAAGAACCTCATCTCAGCAGAGGTCATCAAACAATTGGGATTTTAGAAAACACCACACCCGCAACCATACAACATCGGGTGGCTTCGCCATGGACAATATATTCGTGTCAGCCAACAATGTCGATTGTCATACAGAATCCAACCCTTCGAGGATGAGGTATTATGTGATGTTTCCCTACCAGATGTGTGTGATGTTCTCTTGGGCCAACCATGTATATGGAAGCACCATTTTATCTATGAGTATCGACCTCGTACTGTCATTGTTACTCTGGGGGTTCATCTCTACAGGATACCCGAGGTAGTTACAACTATTGTCCCACCTAAACAATGTCGCAAGGTAGTATCTCATACTACAAAATTCATCTTCTTCACAATCTCTTCAAAAGGTGAATAAAAGGATACTGCAACCACTACAGCCTCAACCCAAACACCTTCTATCCAACAGAAGTAGGTAGACAAGAATGAAACAAAGAGAAAATATTTCTTCTACACCCAGACATCTCATGTGGCCCGACTGGTTGAATAGATTCAACCCCACCACTAACAAGTTCATGACAGCCTTCAAGAGCACAACGTCTCCAACAAGGCAAGAAATGCACCAAGATTTAATCGCTTTCCCCTCTCCCTCAAGAAATCAACGCAATGGAGACAATTTCTTCCTAAGGATGGAGGATTGATACAGGTGGATATCGGTGGCCACCCACCTCTTCCAACTGGCTCAAAACAATTTTCTGACAATTTTGGCAATTTACTATTTTTAATTGTTTTTAACTTTGAGGGCCATTTTGAGGGCCTAAATGAAGGTATTTTGGGATTTAGCTTCTCAATGATAGTCAAAGGCTCTAATTCAGAACCCAAAATGAATCTCCTCTACGATACCTTTCAAACAAGCTATCGTGCGCCCCAAATGGAGATCGTATGCCAAAGTTACGCCCTCGGGAAGTTGATACACCAAAGTACCCAAAATGGAGTCCACAAAACTGTTGGCTTTTCTTCTTTCGGGGTTAGGGTTTTGGATTTTATTTATGATAAAAAGGCCTTTGGAGCCTCCTTGTAAAATCATATTCTTGCAAATTCAAGTAGCAGACACATCTCTTCTCAAAGATAAGCTACCACCATTCTAATGAGTCTTTCACTCTATATTTTTACATTCTTTGTACATTTTTGCTCATTAATAGAAAATTGCGCATTACTTTATCTCTGTGTTTATGGTTTCATATCTGATACATTTCTGTTATATTATGGGATATCTGAGATATCTCTATACATTTATTTATTATATCTCCGCTCTCATTTCGTGTCAAAAATAATATGGATCAGTGGTATCAGAGCAGTCTCCTCTTGATCGTTTTTCACTACATGTCCTCAATGAAGTCCGAGTATAGAAAGTTGGGTCTCGAGCTTGTCTCTCTTGAAAAAAATCTCTCTCACACACCCAATAAAACCTCCATGGTAGAAGAAAATAAAAATGACAGAGCAGACGATTCTATTAATCTGTTGCTTGAGCAAGCTCTCATGTGACAGAGGGACGAAATGATGGAGAATTTTTCCCACATCCTTCAATGCCTACCGATAACAACATGTGTGTCTTCATAAATAGACCACTTTGGAGGCACCTCTCCTTTAAAGGTACAAGATAATTTTGATATTCTCATATTTGAATAACACATAGATGTAGATGCCTTAGAAAAATGGTTAAATCTGCTAGAAGGTTATTTCTTTGTTCATAATTTCTCTGATAGGTAAAATATCACCTTCGCACTCCTTAAGGATCTCCCCCTTGTCAAACATTGGTGGGAAACTTACTGGGATCAAATTTCCACAAAGGAGTCTGGAATATATGGGTTCAAGCCCGCTTGGGATTTTTTTGTGGATGCGGTAAAGGAACAATATTATCCCATTGGAAACTATGAGGACCACTACATGATATGGACCAAACTGCGGCAAGAGAGGGCCTAATCAGTTACGGAGTTCACCAATACCTTTCGTAGCTTGTGCATCAAGCTAGGTATCAAAGATTTCGAACAAAATTTGGTTCTGAAATACCGTGGGGCTCTACACAGATACATCCAAACTGACATGGATTTTCTGGACATCTCATCACTCGGTGCTACTTATCGATATGTTGTTAAAATCGAGCATAAATTTAAGCACCAGAACAAATAGGAGTTTGGGTCTGCAAATCCGCAACAACCAAAGTATGATAAAGACATCCCTAACAAACAGTCTCTCGAAATCCAGTCCAAGCCACAGGAAAAGAAGGGTCGTGGAAAGATGAAAAAGGACATCGAAAATGGTGCAATTTCCAAAAAATCCACTGGCACAACATCGATGAATTTTGTTAAAAAAATTCATTGGTGGCCACTATCAAAGACAAGGAGTTGAACCCAAATTTAGAATCGAATTCAGAAAATATTGATAGAAGATAAATCATCGATGCAAACCCCACTGTTATTGTCGCGATCGCAGCAATTCAACCAGAAGAACCCATAGATCCTGAAGAGGGGGGGCGCCTTTTTCATTCACAGATGTCGGTGAAGCGGACCCCACTACATTTTATTGTTGATAGAGGAATCCAGAAGAACCTCATCTCAGCAGAGGTCATCAAACAATTGGGATTGTCGACAACACCACACCTACAACCATACAACATAGGGTGGCTTCACCATGGACGATATATTTGTGTCAGCCAACAATGTTGATTTTCATATGACATCCAACCCTTCAAGGATGAGGTATTATGTGATGTTTCCCCACTGGATGTGTGTAATGTTCTCTTGGACCAACCATGTATGTGGAAGCACCATTCTATATATGAGTATCGAACTCATAGTGTCATTTTTACTTTGAGGGTTCATCTCTATAGGATACCAGAGGTAGTTCCAACTATTGTCCCACCTAAACAATGTCGCAAGGTAGTATCTCATACTACAAAATTTAGCTTCTTCAAAATCTGTTTAGAAGGTGAACCGAAGGATACTACAACCACTGCAGTCTCGACCCAAGCACCTTTTATCCAACAGAAGCAGGTCGACAAGAATGAAGAAAAGAGAAAATATTCCTCCTACACCCAGACATCTCATGTAGCCTGACTGGTTGAATAGATTCAACCTCGACGATAGCAGGTTCATGAAAACCTTCCACATCGCAACGTCTCCAACAAGGCAAGCAACACAAAAAGATTCAATCGATTTCCCCTCTCCCCCGGGAACTCAACGCAATGGAGACCATTGTTTCCAAAGGAGAGAGGATTTCTCCAGGTGGATATCAGTGGCCACCCACCTCTTCCAACTGGCTCAAAATAATTTTCTGACAATTTTTGCAATTTACTATTTTTAGCAGTTTTTAACTTCCAGGGCCATTTTGAGGGCCTAAATGAAGGTTTTTCAGGCTTGAGATTTGTAATTAAGGTTAAAGCCTCTGATTAAGCCCCCAAAATGAATCTCCTCTATGTTACCTTTCCAACGATCTATTGTGCACCCTAAACGAAGATTGTATACCATAGTTACGCCCTCGGGAAGTTGATACACCAAACTACCCAAACTGGGGTCCACAAATCTGTTGGCTTTTCATCTTCCAGGGTTAGGGTTTTGGATTTTATTTATGATAAAATTGTCTTTGGAGCCTCATTGTAAAATGATCTTCTTGCAAATGCGAGTAGCGAACACATATATTCTCAGAGATAAGTTGCCACCATTCTAACGAGTCTTTCACTCTGTATTTTTACAGTCTTTATACATTTTCGCTCATTAATAGAAAATTGTGCATTACTATATCTGTGTGTTTATGGTTGTATCTCTGATACATTTCTGTTATATTATGGGATATTCAATATATCTCTGTACATTTCTTTATTATACCTCCGTTCTCATTTCATGCTGAAAATAATCTGGATTAGTGGTATCAGAGCAGGCCGCTCTTGATCATTTTTCAGTGCATGTCCTCAACGAGGTCCGAGTATAGAAAGTTGGGTCTCGATCTTGTATCTCTTGAAGACAATCGCTCTCGCATGCCCAAGAAACCCTCCATGGCAGAAGAAAAGAAAAAGGAAAAAGCACATGATTCTATTAATCTGTTGCTTGAGCAAGCTCTCACACAACAAAGGGACAAAATGATGAAGAATTTTTCCCACATACTTCAATGTCTGTCGATAACAACAGATGTGTCTTCATCAAGAGACTACTTTGGAGGCACCTCACCTTTCAAGGTGCAAGTTAATTTTGATATTCCCATATTTTAAGGACATATAGATGTAGATGCCTTAGAAAAATGGTTAAATCTGCTAGAAGGTTATTTCTTTGTTCATAATTTATCTGACAGGGAAAATATCACCTTCGCACTCCTTAAATCTCTCCCCCATGTTAAACATTGGTGGGAAACTTATTGGGAGAAAATTTCCACATAGGAGTCTGGAATATATGCGGTCGAGCGCAATTGGGATTTTTTTTGTGGATGCGGTAAAGGAACAGTATTATCTTGATGGAAACTATGAGGACCAATACATGTGATGGACCAGACTGTGGAAAGAGAGGGGCCAAAAAGTTTTGGATTTCACCAATACCTTCCATACCTTGCGCATCAAGCTAGGTATCAAAGACTCCAAATGACATTTGGTTATGAAATATTGTGGGGCTCTACACAGATACATCCAAACTGAAATGGATTTTCTATACATCTTCTCACTCGACGCTACTTATCGATATGTTGTTAAAATCGAGCAGAAAATTTGAGCACTGGAACAAACAGGAGTTCAGGTCTGCAAATTCACAACAACCAAAGTATGATAAAGACGACCCTAACAAACAATCTCCTCAAAACTAGTCCAAGCCACAGGAAAAGAAGGGCCACAGGAAAAGAAGGGCCACAGAAAAATGAAGAAGGACACCGAAAAATGGTGCGATTTCCATAAACTCCCTTGGCACAACACTGATGAATGTCTCTAAAAACAGTCATTGGTGGCCGAGATCAAAGACAAGGAGACAAACCTTGATTAAAAATATGATTCAAAAAATATTGATAGAAAACATATCATCGACATAGACCCCACTGTTATTGTCGTGACCACATTAATTCAACTATAAGAACCCACAGATCCCGAAGATGGGGAGCTCCTTTTTCATTCAGATATGTGGGTGAAGGGGACCACGCTTCATTTTATTGTTGATAGCGGAAGCCAGAAGAACCTCATCTCAACATAGGTCGTCAAATAATTGCGATTGTAGACAACACCACACCCGCAACCATACAACATCGGGTGGATTATCCAGGGACAATATATTCATGTCAACCAATAGTATTGATTGTCATACGACATCCAACCCTTCAAGGACGAGGTATTATGTGATATTTCCCCACTGGATATCTCTGATGTCCTCTTGGGCCAACCATATATGTGGAACTTCCATGATATCTATGAGTATCGACCCCATAGTGTCAATGTTACTTTGGGGGGTCATCTCTGCAATTTACCAGAGGTAGTTCCAACTACTGTCCCACCTAAACAATGTCGCAAGGTAGTATCTCATGCTACAAAATTCAGCTTCTTCACAATCTGTTCAAAAGGTGAACAAAAGGATACTGCAACAACTACAACCTCGACCCAATCACCTTCTATCCAATAGAAGCAAGTTGAAAAGAATGAAAAAAAGAGAAAATAATCCTTCTGCACAAATACATCTCATGTAGTCCAACTGTTTGAACAAATTCAACCCCGCCAGCAACAGGTTCATGACAACCTTCCACAACACAATGTCTCCAGCAAGGCAAGCAATGCACCAAGATTCAATCGCTTTCCCCTCTCCCCGGGAACTCAACACAATGGATACCATTTATTCCTAAGGAGGGAGGATTGATCTAGGTGGATATCGGTGGCCACCCACCTCTTCCAACTGGCTCAAGACAATTTTCTGACAATTTTGGCAATTTACAATTTTTAGCAGTTTTTAACTTCTAGGGCCATTTTGAGGGCCTAAATGAAATTTTTTCAGGATTGATATTCTCATTATTTTCTAAGGGATATAATTGAGCCACCAAAATGAATCTCCTCTATTATACATTTCCAACGAGCTATTGTGCGCCCCAAATGGATATCGTATACCATAGTTACGCCCTCGGGAAGTTGATACACCAAACTACCCAAAACAGGGTCCAAAAAATTGTTGGCTTTTCATATTCCTGGGTTAGGGTTTTGGATTTTCTTTATGATAAAAATGTCTTTGGAGCCTCATTGTAAAATCATCTTCTTGAAAATGCGATTAGTGGACACATCTCTTCTCAGAGATAATCTACCACCATTCTTGAGAGTCTTTCACTCTGTATTTTTACAGTTTTTGTACATTTTTGCTCATTAATAGAAAATTGTGCATTACTATATCTTTGTGTTTATGGTTTCATCTCTGATAGATTTCTTTTATATTATGGGATATCCGAGATATCTCTGTACATTTATTTATTATATATCCGCTCTCATTTCGTGCCGAAAATAATCTGGATTAGTGGTATTAGACTACGCCGCTCTTCATCGTTTTTCAGTGCATGGCCCCGACGAGGTCCGAGTATAAAAATTTGGGTCTCTAGCTTGTCTCTCTCGAAGACAATCTCTCTTTCATGCCCAAGAAACCCTCTATGGAAGAAGAAAATAAAAAGGACAAAGAAGATGATTTTATTAATCTATTGCTTGAGAAATCTCTCACACGACAGAGGGACGAAATGATGGATAATTTTTCCCACATCCTTCAATGTCTGTCGATAACAACATGCACATATTCATCAATCATCCACTTTGGAGTCACCTCGCCTCTCAAGGTACAAGTTAATTTTGATATTCCCATATTTTAAGGACATATAGATCTAGATGCCTTAGAAAAATGGTTAAATCTGCTAGAAGGTTATTTCTTTGTTCATAATTTATCTGACAGGGAAAATATCACCTCCGCACTCCTTAAATCTTTCCCTCATGTCAAACATTGGTAGTAAACTTACTGGGAGGAAAGTTACATAGAGGAGTCTGGAATATATGCGGTCGAGCGCAGTTGGTATTTTTGTGTGGATGCCGTAAATGAACAGTATTATCCTGTTGGAAACTATGAGGACGAATACATGAGATGGACCACACTACGGAAAGAGAGGGACCAAGAATTTCCAGAGTTCACCAATACCTTCCATACCTTATGCATCAATATAGGTACTAAAGAATCTGAACAACATTTGGTTATGAAATATCGTGGGGCTCTACACAGATACATCCAAACTGAAACGGACTTTCTGGACATCTCGTCACTTGGTGCTACTTATTGATATGTTGTTAAAATCGAGCAGAAATTTAAGCACCGAAACAAACGGGAGTTCAAGTCTGCAAATCTGCAACAACCAAAGTATGATAAAGACGACCCAAACAAACAATCTCCCGAAAAGTATTCCAAGCCACAGGAAAAGAAGGGTCACAGAAAGATGAAGGACACCGAAAAATGGTGTGATTTCCACAAAATCCCTTGGCACAACACCGATGAATGTCACTAAAAATAGTCATTGGTGGCCCAGATCAAATACAAAGAGCCGAACCCTGATTTAAAATTTGATTTAAAAAATATTGATAGAAGACATATCATCAACGCAGACACCACTGCTATTGTCGTGACCACAATAATTCAACTAGAAGAACCCACATATCCTGAAGAGGGGGAGTGCCTTTTTCATTCATAGATGTGGGTGAAGGGGACCCCGCTGCATTTTATTGTTGATAGTGGAAGCCAGAAGAACCTCATCTCAGCAGAGGTCGTCAAATAATTTGGATTGTAGATAACACCACACATGAAACCATACAACATTGGGTGGATTCACCAGGGACGAGATATTCATGTCAACCAATAGTGTCGATTGTCATACAACATACAACCCTTCAAGGATGAGTTATTATGTGATATTGCCCTGCTGGATGTCTCTGATGTTCTCTTGGGCCAACCATATATGTGGAAGCACCATGATATCTATGAGTATCGACCCCATAGTGTCATTGTCACTTTGGGGGATCATATATACAGGATACCAGAGGTAGTTCCAACTACTGTCCCACCTAAACAATGTTGCAAGGTAGTATCTCATACTACAAAATCTAGCTTCTTCACAATCTGTTCAAAAGGTGAACATAAGGATACTGCAACCACTACAGCCTCGATCCAAGCACCCTCTATCCAATATAATCAGGTTGAAAGGAATTAAACAAAGAGAAAATATTCCTTCTGCACCCAAACATCTCATGTAGCCCGACTAGTTGAACAGATTCAACCTCACCGGCAACAGGTTCATGACAACCTTCCACAACGTAATGTCTCCAGCAAGGCAAGCAACACACCAAGATTCAATCGCTTTCCCCTCTCCCTGGGAAATCACAGAAATGGATACCATTTATTATTAAGGAGGGAGGATTGATCCAGATAGATATAGGTGGCCACCCACCTCTTCCAACTGGCTCTAAACAATTTTTTGACAGTTTTGGCAATTTATAATTTTTAGCAGTTTTTAACTTCTAGGGCCATTTTGAGCGCCTAAATGAAATTTTTTCGGGATTGATATTCTCAATGTTATCCAAGGGATCTAATTGATCCCCCAAAATGAATCTTCTCAATGACACATTTCCAACGAGCTATCGTGCACCCCAAATGGAGATTGTATGCCAAAGTCACGCCCCTAGGAAGTTGATACACCAAACTACCCAAAAAAGGGTCCACAAAACTGTTGGATTTTCATCTTCCGAGGTTAGTTTTTTGGATTTTATTTTTGATAAAAAGGCATTTGGATCCTCATTGTAAAATCATCTTCTTGCAAATGCAAGTATCAGACACATCTCTTCTCATAGATAAGATGCCACCATTCTAGCAAGTCTTTCACTCTGTAATTTTACAGTCTTTGTACATTTTCTCTCAGTAATAGAAAATTGTTTATTACTGTATCTATGTGTTTATGGTTGCATCTCTGATACATTTTTGTTATATTATGGGATATCTGAGATATCTCTGTACATTTCTTTATTATATCTCCGCTCTCATTTTTTGCCAAAAATAATTTGCATTGGTGGTATCATAGTAGGTTGCTCTTGATCGTTTTTCAGTGCATGTCTGCAACGTGGTCCAAGTATAGAAAGTCAGGTCTCGAGCTTGTCTCTCTTGAAGACAATTGCTCTCGCACTCCCAAGAAACCCTCCATAGCAGAAGAAAATAAAAATGACAGAGAAGACGATTATTTTAATTTGTTTCTTGATCAAGTTCTCACGCGACAAAGGGACGACATGATGGAGAATTTTTCCCACATCCTTTAATGCCTACCGATAACAAAAAGTGTGTCACCATCAAGAGGCCAATTTCGAGGAACCTCAACTTTTAGGGTACAAGTTAATTTTTATGTATATGCCCTAGAAAAATGGTTGAATCTGCTAGAAGGTTATTTCTTTGTTCATAATTTCTCCGATAGGAAAAAGATCACCTTCGCACTCGTTAAGGCTCTTGCCCATGTCAAACATTGGTGGGAAACTTACTGGGAGAAAATTTCCATAGAGGAGTCTAGAATATATGGGGTCGATCCCACTTGGGATTTTTTTGTGGATGCAGTAAAGGACCAGTATTATCCTGTTGGAAACTATGAGGACTAGTACATGAGATGGACCACACTGCGACAAGAGAGGGGCAAAGTAGTTCCAGATTTCACCAATACCTTCCATACCTTGTGCATCAAGCTAGGTATCAAAGAATCTGAATGACATTTGGTTCTGAAATACCATGGGGCTCTACACAAATACATCCAAACTGAAATGGTTTTTTTGGACATCTCATCACTCAGTGATGATTATAGATATGTTGTTAAAATCGAGCAGAAATTTAAGCACCAGAACAAATGGGAGTTCAGGTCTGCAAATCCGCAACAACCAAAGTATGAAAAAGATGGCCCTAAAAAATAGTCTCCCGAAAACTAGTCCAAGCCACAAGAAAAGAAGGGTCACAGAAAGATGAAGGAGGACACTGGAAAATGGTGTGATTTCCAAAAAATCCCTTGGCACAACACTGATGAATGTCGCTCAAATCCATCATTGGTGGTCGAGATCAAAGATAAGGAGTCGAACCCTGATTTAAAATCTGATTCAGAAAATATTGATAGAAGACAGATCATCAATGCAGACCCCACTGCTATTGTCAAGACCGCAACAATTCAACGAGAAGAACCCATAGATATTGAAGAGGGTGAATGTCTTTTTCATTCACAGATGTGGGTGAAGGGGATTCCACTGCATTTTATTGTTGATAGGAGAAGCCAGAAGAACCTCATCTCAGTATAGGTCGTCAAATAATTGAGATTGTCAACAACACCACACCTGCAACCATACAACATTGGGTGGCTTCGACAGGGACGACATATTCGTGTCAACCAACAGTGTCTATTGTCATATGACATCCAACCCTTCAAGGATGATTTATTATGTGATGTTTCCCCGCTAGATTTTTGTGATGTTCTCTTGGGCCAGCCATATATGTGAAAGCACCATGCTATCTATGAGTATTGACCCTGTAGTGTCATTGTTACTCTAGGGGTAATCTCTACAGGATACCAGAGTTATTTCCAACTATTGTCCCACCTAAACAATGTCGGAAGGTAGTATCTCATACTACAAAATTCAGCTTCTTCACAATTTGTTCAAAAGGTGAACAGAAGGATAATGCAACCACTACAACCTTGACCCAAGCACTTTCTATCCAACAGAAGTAGTTCGACAAGAATGAAAAAAAGAGAAAATATTCCTTCTGCACCTAGACATATCATGTAGTCGGACTAGTTGAACAGATTCAACCCTGCCAACAACAGGTTCATGAAAGCCTTCAACAATGCAACGTCTCCAGCAAGGCAAGCAACGCACCAAGATTCAATCGCTTTCCCCTCTTCCCCAGGAACTCAACGCAATGGAGACCATTTCTTCCTAAGGAGGGAGTATTGATCCAGGTGGATATCGGTGGCCACCCACCTCTTCCAAATGGCTCAAAACAATTTTCTGACAATTTTGGCAATTTACTATTTTTAACAGTTTTTAACTTCCAAGACCATTTTGAGGGCCTAAATGAAGGTTTTTTGGGATTGAGATTCTCAATGATATCCAAAGTCTTTGATGGAGCCCCAAAAATTAATCTCCTCGACGATACCTTTCCAACGATTTACCGTGCACCCCAAACTTAGATCATATTCCCAAGTTACACCCCTGGGAAGTTGATACACTAAACTACCAAAAATGGGGTCCACAAAACTGTTGGATTTTCATCTTTCGGGGTTAGGGTTTTGGATTTTATTTATGATAAAAATGCCTTTGGGGCCTCATTGTAAAATCATCTTCTTGAAAATGTGAGTAGCATACACATCTCTTCTCATGGATAAGATTTCAACATTCTACCGAGTCTTTCACTCTATATTTTTAGAGTCTTTGTACATTTTCGCTCATTAATAGAAAATTGTGTATTAATGTATCTATGTGTTTATGTTTTCATATCTGATACATTTTTTTTTATATTATGGGATATCTAAGATATCTCTGTACATTTCTTTATTATATCTCTGCTCTCATTTCATGCCGAAAATAATCTGGATTAGTGGTATCAGAGGAGGCTACTCTTGATCGTTTTTCAATGCAGGTCCCCGACGAGGTCTGAGTATAGAAATTTGGGTCTTGAGCTTGTCTCTCTTGAAGACAATCGCTCTTACACACCCAAGAATCCCTCCATGGCAGAAGAAAATAAAAATGACAGAGAAAACGATTCTATTAATTTGTTTCTTAAGCAAGCTCTCACACGACAGAGGGACGAAATGATGGAGAATTGTTTCCACATCCTTCAACGCTTGTCGACAACAAAAGGCACATATTCATCAAGAAACCACTTTGGAGGCACCTCGCCTTTCAAGGTAAAAGTTAATTTTTATATTCCCATATTTGAAGGACAGATAGATGTAGATGCCTTAGAAAAATGGTTAAATCTGCTAGAAGGTTATTTCTTTGTTCATAATTTCACCAATAGGGAAAATATCACATTCTCACTCCTTAAGACTCTCCCCCGTGTCAAACATAGGTGGGAAATTTACTGGGATCAAAGTTCCACAAAGGATTCTGGAATATATTGGGTCGAGCCCACTTGGGGATTTTTTGTGGATGTAGTGAAGGAACAGTATTATCTTATTGGAAACTATGAGGACCGGTAAATGAGATGGACCACACTATGACAAGAGAGGGGCCAAGCAGTTTCAGAGTTCACCAATACTTTCCATACCTTGCACATCAAGATAGGTATCAAAGACTCTAAACAACATTTGGTTTTGAAATACCATGGGGCTCTACACAGATACATCCAAACTGAAATGTATTTTCTGGACATCTTATCACACATGGTTGTTTATCGATATGTTCTTAAAATCGAACAGAAATTTAAGAACCAGAACAAATAGGAGTTCGGGTATGAAAATCCACAACAACCAAAGCATGATAAAGACATCCCTGACAAACATTCTCCCAAAAACCAGTGCAAGCCACAGGAAAAGAAGGGTCACGAAAAGATGAAGAAGGACTGTTGAGTCTCCATTTTGACACTTCTTTTATCCTATATTATCCTCTATCTGAGTCAATTTTACCTCTCACGTGTGCTTATGATGTCTATTTCCTCCACAAACCTACCTTGTGACCTTTCCCATGTGCATAGAGAGGTAACCTATGTTAAAACATGATTTGTTTGATTTTTTTTATTAAATTGGAATTAAATGGTTGATTATTTATACTCCTAATTACTTTTACTATTAATTAAGCAGATCCATCGGGTACTACCATTGGTCCGGTACTACAACAACCGCTTAATCCGATACTCTACCTGATCTGGTACTCCGCCTGATCCAGTACCAATACTCCTCCTGATCTGGTACTCTGCAATGATCCGGTACCACTACTCTGTGCCTCTTCAATACCAATACTCTGCCTCTTTTGGTACTATCTCTGTGCCTCTTCCGGTACCTGTTGTTTCACTGATCTGATACCCAGATTTATGACTGTGCTACTTCGGTACTAAACCCCTATCTACAGGATTCACGTGTTGAACGAGTATGTTGGTGGTGATTCCAAGAAGTTAGTTGGATGGAAGTATCCTTAGGTAGTTTGGATATCACGATAGACTTCATCACTCATGCACTTCGTGTCATGAGGACGAAGTCCATCCCTAGAGATACGATATGAATCACCAATTGTAATATTTTGAAAACATTTGATAACTATCCTCAAACCTTGGTTATAACGGATAACCTGACTTAAAAGGTTTGTTGTGTAGATGATAGAAAGTATGTAATAAGTAGAGAATGATACACATTGTTATGCTGAATGAAATGTTGAACTATTGATTCGCTCGATCAATTGAAGAAATACAAATGATATTGTGTGCAATTCATGGGAATGAGTAAAGTGTTTTAGTCTGCAATTTCTTTATAGGTACCTTGTTGGTTTAGAAAGGGCCCACTGCCCCAACCAAGGTAAGCCTCCCTATACATGTCTTTGTGTGTTCTGAGTTAATTGTGTAAGTGTGAAAACTTTATAGTTGAGTGTTGCAAATGATTTTAAATGCATAAACTTTTATAAGTAAAGTACAGATTTATTTGGTTTTAAATCATTGTGAGTGAATGGTTATACATTGAGCAGAGTAGATAATTCCATTTCCATTTCTGTAGATTGATATTTAGTTAACAAGATTTGGATAGATGTGTGGGATTGTTAAATAAGCAATTTTATTGTTTTGAATTTATGATTATGTTGTTCTTAGTAGGTACAAGAACCATAAGACTTCATCTCTCACCTTCATGATCCATGTAATGAAGTCTCTCAATCATATTGAATGTTTAATGTATTAAAGAAGGTTTGATTGGAAGTGATAAGGTTATGATTGGTTTCTTTCTAAAAGTAAATAAAGTGAATTGTTAATTTCTATTTCAATTGCTACAAGAAGCGAGATCTAAGTTCATCTCTTCATTTCATGAGCCTATAATGAATAGACTTGTTATCTAAGAAAGAACCTTTTCAATTGAGTGCTTGTTTGAGTGATTTGTTATAATTTTTATCTTCTGATTTTGAAATTGTGTGAAGTATTCAGATATTCCAAAACAGAATTTTATGTTATTAATTATTTCCTGATTGATCTATATACAACATACATAGATAGGTTACTTGTTTTCATCACATATGGTGTAACAACTCTTTTGATTATGAATCCCAGATTGACATATAAATGAGTGAAATATACTAAGCAAATATATACACCAACATTTTTTCACCGTTGTCGGGGAGTTGTAAACGGTAATAGGTAGCATTTTGAGTTTGATTGGTTTGATGAGTTTGGATTGGATTTAAGGAAAATCTGAGGGTGGAGAAAAGACGGTAAGATGAGAGGTAAGAACCTGCGAATCCACTTTGGTGGGGTTACTCCAAAATCAGGTTGTCCTCTTACATTTGGTAGTTAAAAGTTTGTGTTTTATTAGTATTAGAGTTTCTTCTTTTTATGAGTAGATATAGGGATAGTAAAGGTAGATTTATTACTTCCAAAATTTCAGAAAAATTAGAAAAACAAGCAAGAAGAAACCCCCCACACACACTAATTCAACTAAAATTTGTGCAGGAACAATTCTCAGAGGAGAAAGTTCAAAGGCAACAATTGAAACAACAACCAAAGGAACTGAATTTGAAGTCACTGTTTAGATTGAAAACATAATACAACAAGCCAGAAAGGAATCACTAGCGACCCCATCAGAAGGAGATGGAAAATAGATAGAGGTAGTGAAGAATAAGTTGCATATGCCATTGGGGAAACACAAAAGGTATTGGAACAATTGGATATACCAAACAACCCAGTGGTTGAACCATCACTTAGTGGGGAGACATCACCAACACCCTACAATGTGCTATTTGGAGATATGGCAGATGAAGAGGGAAATGCAAACAACGAAACAAAGGAATTTGGATTCCCAATATTAGACATCGTCGGAGATGTTGCTATGAAGAATATTTCATTGTCCTCACTGCCTCACTTCCATGGTATGTCAACAGAAGATCATGATTCATTTTTGTTTGAATTTGATATACTATGTAGGAGTTATAATTACACTGATAATGCACGAAAACTAAAACTCTTTCCAGCCACACTAAAAGACTCAGCATTAAAGTGGTTTATGAGCCTTGGAGAACACACTATATTATATTGGGATGGTATGAAGGAGACTTTCCTCCAAAAATATCAATATTACTGTAGACCTAGGGATGCTAGGAATGACATATTTAAAATGCAACAGTCTGAGGAGGAAAGTTTGGAAGATTACCCAGAAAGGTTCCTATACAACTACCAAAAGACAAAACAATTTGCCTTAGACACAACCATAGTTAGGAACATCTTCCTAAAAGGTGTGAGGGATGACTGCATTGAGGTACTAAACTTCATGAGTTCTGGATATGTGTACCAAAATCCATTTGCAGACATTGCATGGTATTGTAAAAGATACTACCGTTGTCAAGCCAATACAGGAAAAAGTGTAAGGGATCCTATAAGAAGAATTACTAAACCCACACCAGGAGGTGTTACTAGGATAGAATTGGGGAATCTACTAGAAAAATGCAAAACATATATGCTAAACACCATCATCTCCCAACTTGATACCATTAAAATTAAAAGAAAACAAGAAGAAGAAAATGCTACTTTGGAAATTTTATGTCCTCGGTGTAGGAAAAGGCATCCTGAAAAGGAATGTCCCATTAATGTTATCAAAATCTATGTCCTCTGTACAAAATATCACCCTACCAATGAGTTCCCTTCTTTACCTGGACTAAAATCCATTTTCAAGGGAGGGGGAGAACTTTAGGAAACATCATATCCCCCCAAGAAGGCATGGAGACAACAAAATTCTAATATGTTTGTAGATCCTACCACACCATATTCACAACAACAATGGGTACCTCCAATGTATTATCCTCAATGATCACCTCAGAAACCACAAATCCATCCTTGGCAACAAGGATGGAGGGATCCTGCATATGGGAATGTTACCTTTCATCCAACAACCTTTCCCGCCTACCCACAATACCCTTCCAATATTTCTCAGTTCCTACCGGGATTTAATCCCCCAGCTCTTCCTCCACCTCCATAGTTGCAGCAACAACTTTCATTTCCTATGAACCCAAATCTGCAACAACAAATGCAATATGCACCTATCCCAAACCCTCTTCGGCCTACCCCTATTCCTGCACAACCCATTCATAATCCAAATAATAGACCTACACATCCTGTACAAAATCTTGAAGTACAAACCTTCCCCACTTATGTGATAAATTTTGCCACATTCAATGGAATCAAATTAAGATTAGAGATGGCTTTGAATAAACCAAATCCTACTGTGGTTATTCAAGAAGAAGAATAGATGGATAATCAAGTAGTTCAAGAAGAAGAACAAATAGATAATCAAGTAGTTCAAGGAGAAGAACAAATGGATAACCAATATGAAGAAAGAAACACCCCTGTACAATAGGAAATTCCTCCTCACACTTCTCACCCAGTAGAAATACCTTAGAAAACTAATCCTCCTCCTTATCCAGAAAGGTTACTTGTGAAGAAATGTGAGGTACCTCTAGGGCATAATCTAGATACTGAACTTAGAAACATATGTGTAAATATTCCCCTACTTCAGGCCATCAAGGACATACCTATTTATGATAAGATTGTAATGGATCTTTCCATTAAAAATCCAGGGAGGAGGAGGAAGGAGAATTTTGTTATACATGTGGTTGGACAATTATCAGAATTTATATCGTAAATGCCATCCAAATATAATGATCTAGGAAATCCAGTGGTGACCATAGAGATTAATTGTGTTTCTTTTCCAAACACACTTATTGATCTAGAGCAGCAATAAATGGTATGTCAGTTGACACCATGAAAACACTGCAACTAAACCACCTAATACCAACACAGACTTTGTTGGAATTAGCAGACAAATCAGTCATCAACCTAGCAAGAATTCTAGATGATGTAACAATCACTTTGGCCTCTTGGGAATACCCTATGGATTTCATATTGATTCACCCCAAATCCTCCAAACTGGGACATCCAGTAGTGCTTGGCCAACCTTGGTTGGCCACTTTTGATGCATTTATTAGTTGTCGGTCTGGAGAGATGACAATTTCCATTGGCACTCAAAGTCAAAAAATCATTCTCTTTCCTCTTGCCCAACTAGCCACTGAATTTCCTCTCTAGTTGGAGAATCCCTATGGGGAGGAGGACTATACTCAACCCTTGTTAACACTCAAAAAAGTAAAAGGAGTTCAATAGTAAACTGAAGAACAAATCTTAAGCCTATTTTTGGTTGATACAGAATGCATTGAATACCCTCAATATTTTCCTCAATACACACATATCTTCAACTCTGATTTCCAGGAAATCTAGCACCCCTCCACCTCTACAGTAGCCACCATTTCAAAAGTATATGAAGGGAAAGAATCAGTTGTCCAAGCTATTTAAATGAGACCTGGAAAAGCTTTGTATGTCAATGTTATTTTAGAAACAGATCAGCAACAAAGAATGATTCAAATGATTCAAGGACAATCTAGTGCTTTTGCATGGGATTACTCTGACATGAAAGGGATTCACCCAGACACTTGTATGAATCATATCTACACTAATGACCAAATCAGACCTGTTAGGTAACCCCAAAGAAGAATGAATCTAACCTTAAAATACATAGTGAAAGAAGAACTCCAGAAACTCTTGCATGCCAATTTTATTTACCCTGTATCAGATAGCAAGTGGGTATCCCCATTAGTTATTGTCCCTAAGAAAAATGGTAAATGGAGGATTTGTGTGGACTTTCAAGAATTGAACAAGGATACCTACAGAGATTACTTTCCTTTTCCTTTCATAGACCAGGTCTTGGAAACTTTGTCTAAGAAGAGGTGTTTTTCTTTCTTGGATGGGTTCAGTGGTTACAATCAGATCCAAATCTCACCAGAAGATCAGGACAAAACCACATTTACTTGCCCATGGGGTACCTATGCTTATAGGGTTCTTCCTTTTGATTTGTGTAATGCCCCTACTACTTTTCAAAGGGATGTCTTGTCCATTTTCTATGATTTAACCCGTGATTGTGTAGAAATCTACATGGATGACTTCACAGTATATGGGGATGATTTCCAGCAAGAATTGGACAATTTGGAGAAAGTATTGATTAGGTGTAAATAAACCAACCTTTCCCTCAGTCATGGAAAATCTAGAATGATGCTCACTGAAGGAATTGTTTTAGGTCATCACATCTCTGGTACAAGAATAAGGGTAGACCCTGCCAAGATTGACATCATCTCTCAAATCAAAATCCCTAGCTCACAGAAAGAAGTCAATCTTTTTAGGGCATGCTGGTTACTATAGGAGGTTCATTCAGAATTTTACAAACCTAGCTACCCCATTATTCAAACTGTTAGCATAAGAGATTTAATTTTGTTGGAATGAACAATGTCAAATTTCTTTTGAAATTTTAAAAACAAATCTTTCAAGTGCCCATGTTTTGAGAGGACCAAACTTGTCTCTTCCTTTTCATATCTGCATGGATGCCTCAGATACAGATTTGGGGGTTGTTTTAGGACAAAGGGAAGGTCAGATTTCATATAATATATACTTTGTCAGCAAGAATCTTTCACCTACTAAAGTAAATTACACTGTCAGTGAAAAAGAATTATTGTCGGTAGTACATGCCATTAACAAGTTAATACACTACATAACAGGGTATGAAGTTTTTGTACATACCGACCATTCAGCCATCAATTTTTTGATGAACAAACCTGTTACAAATGCTAGAGTGACTAGATGGCTATTATTACTGCAATAATTCAATATCACCATTATTGATAGGTCTGGAAGAGATAATTTAGTTTTTGATTTCTTGTCTAGACTCATTCATACAGGTGATAATACACCAGTAGATGACAATTTTCCAAATGGAAATATAATTTCTATTTCTACTTACATTACTTAGTATGCAGATGTAGCCAACTATCTTGTAACAGGAAAGCTACCTTAGAATATGTCCTCCCAAGAAAAATAGAGAATCATCCAGCTAAGTGCCAATTACATGTGGCATGATGATTGTTTATATCGAACTGGGCCTGATTTGGTGATTAGAAGGTGTGTCCAGGAGGATGAAATGCATGAAATCTTCAAAGCCTATAATGATGGTCCATGTGGAGGCCATTTTAATGACAAAAGGAAAGCATACAATATATTAGAGTACGGCTACTATTGGCCAACTATTTTCAAGGATGCAAAGAAGTATGTGGCTAGCTATGATGATTGTCAAAGGATGGGAAAACCTACTACGGTTGATGATATGCCCCTCCAAGCTCAGGTAGTAATTGAACCTATTGAGAAATGGGCTTTGGATTTTATAGGACCTATTAACCCTATGTCTCGAAGGAAGAAGTACATCTTGGTCTGCACAGACTATGTGACCAAATGGGTGGAAGCTAAAGATTTATATTCTGCTAATGAACAATCTGTGGTAGATTTTATCTTTGAAGAAATATTCACTCGCTTTGGTGTGCCTCGAGAAATAGTAGCTGACCAAGGAACCCAATTCACCTTCAATTTGGTCAAAGATCTTACTGAACAATATAAAATCAAACATATAAAATCTTCACCTTATCACCCTCAAGGAAATGGGCAAGTGGAATCAACTAACAAGGTGATAGAAGTTATTCTTACCAAGATTGTTCAGCTACATCACAAATACTGGGTTGATAGGTTTCCTGCGGCCTTATGGGCCTATAGGACAACTTGGAGGAACACAACAGGCCATACACCCTATGAGTTGGTATATGGGAAGCATGTGTTGCTTCCCATAGAATTTCAAGTGAAAACCTTCAGGACTGCCATGCAACTAGGGATGGATTTGGATGAAGCTCAAAAACAAAGGCTATTATAGTTGAATGAGCTTGATGAGATCAGAAAAGATGCTCTTCAAAGGACCACCCTTATACAATAACAAACGACTAAATGGCATGATAAGTACATCAAGAAGAAGTATTTTCAATCAGGTGATTGGGCCTTACTGTATGATAGTAGGTTCAATAATTTTAAAGGTAAATTATATACTAGATGGTTGAGACCCTATGAAGTTGATACAGTTTATGAAAATGGTTCAGTTAAGATAAATACTATTGATGAGAATCATACCTCCTTTGTCGTGAATGGACATCGATTGAAGGTTTATCATAAGCCTATATCCAAAGAGGATTTTGTCAGACATGTTCTTCAGAATTCTAAAACGTAACTAGTAAGCAAGGGGGTTTCTCCTTCTGTTGATCCACCACAGTAAGTTTGTTGTGTGAATTAATTTGGTTCTGTACATATCTGTAAATAGGTGTGTCATTAGATAGAAATTTTGATGTTACTAACAAAAACAAAAATTTGATTGTGTTCTCATGTAGATAAATGAATAAGGAGGACATCTTCCAGGTGTAGGTCTACCCCTTTATCCATCCTTGGTAGATCATTTTTGGAAAAGAATCTAAATGGAGTTTTCTTTAAGTTTTTCAGACTCCTAAAAAATTGAAAACATCGGCGAGAAGGAACTGGCTCAGGCTCAAGAAAAATCCACGGGACAGTAGACAGATTTTTCTTTAAGTTTTTCAGACTCCTAAAAATTGAAAACATCGACAAGCAGGAACTGGCCCGAGCTTGAGAAATGACAGTAGATGGAGTTTTCTTTAAGTTTTTTAGACTCCTTAAAACTAAAAACATTGGAAAGCATTAACTAATTTGGGCTCGAGAAAAATCCACAGAATAGTAGTAGTTAGTATTATTTTAATAATAAAAAGAAAGTGGTAACATGAGAAGTGATCATCTTGGTTCCAAAAAGAGGAGGATTTTGAATCTCAACATGAGGTTGTCCAAGCTACAAAATACCTTCTTGTTATAGATCTTGGGGCCCAATCATTGAAGTCTTTTGCCTTATTTTCTGACACTTTCGTTGGATATTCAAAGTTCTTGTATCAAGTGTTGATATTTGTTTCACCTACATGGACTTTCAGTAGAATCAAATCACATGCTCTCTTGCGTAACATCATAAAACACCAGCAATTTCTACAAAGAGCAGCCTACAAAGTTCTAGCATACAAAACACCACACCAGGTACCTTATCCAATTCTCATTGAGTATCGGAATACAATTTTGTGGTGATCTAATACTGGATAGCATGTCTTTGTTATTCCAGTACTGCAAAAATGTTCAACTCTGTGCTCATTTGGTACTGTGAGAAAATGTATGTGCTCATCCATTACTATGAGAAAAGGCATGTGCTATTCCGGTACTGAGAAAAAATCTATGTTGATCTGGTACTACAAACAATGTTCGCCTTTGTTCTCATCCAGTACTGAAGGAGAATGCATGTGTTATTTTGGTACTGGACAAAACTCAGCATTGATCCGGTACTGCAACAAATTCACCCTTGTGTTCATCTAGTACTGAACGAGAAGGTCTATGTTGGTCCAATACTACAACAACTCTTTGCAGTGGTCCAGTACTAAGCAGTGGCCTGGTACTAAGGTGTGATCTGGTACTGGTAATGAGGTGTTGGTAGTCCTTATCCTATACTAAACATTTTTGTTGCTCGATATAAATGCTTCAAGTAATAGGAGGTATAAACTCAACATTTTTTTTTTTTTTATTAATAAATTAGACTAATTATGTATTAAACATGTGGTTACTCTCATACATCCCCCTATCCTCAATTATTGCATGCTCCCTACCATGGAATTCTACAAGCCCTTGTATACATCTCCTCATGAAGAAATCATTCCTATACACCCAAAATGTTGAGAGTACAGGGTAATTGTATCTCTAACAGGATCAATTTCATTCTTTTCTTTTTTATGGTGAAGAAATGTCATAATCCCATGATCCAACATCATTCCATATGAATGAATTAAGCCACATTCTAAGGCATGTCAAAATATGATTTCGTTATGATCACGATGACGTCAGACGATTTCATACTTGTGAATTCCGGTCATAGAAACCACATCTCTTGTCATCATTGCCCAACAATACCGGGAACACAATCTGACGCCAACCTCCATATGAGTCTATAATTTATTCATGAATTCAATTTATCTTATCTTTCCATCATTACCATGGATGTGACCATTGCAATCCGAATCTTAACTTATAAATGCTCATTGGATTGCTTCACCATCCAAATGAGTGTTATTTACAGTTTTAATGTCACACTACCTCCATTTACATTGTGATTATGATCCTTCATATATTTTTCATGCTTATCCTCTTCCGGTACTCCATTGTGGACTGCGTTGATCCGGTACTCAACCCTCGATCCTCTGTTTCGCTGCCTCATACGCTTTAAGAATTTTTTGAATCTAGCATGGGGGTTGATAGACATGAACCTGTGTTTCAGTTATATAAGGAGACACAAGAATATCAATCTTGCAGCAAAAGAGTTGAGCATGCCAGTTGGGTTCCATTTCTGGAAAAATTCAAAGGATATCACGAGGGGGTCTCTCTTGCTTTTGCATAGACCTATGAAGGAGAAAGTGTTCAGTTTGGGGATATGAAATTAACGATTTCGGAGGCCACCATAGCAGAAGCTACAAACTTACCTTCCTTTGGAGATCAATACTTTAAGGGGGTGATCGTTGACATGAAGCTTTGTAAGAAATTTCTAAGGTCGGAGCATCAGGAACCCGATTGGACTAAGGGCATTCCTCGAAGCTGCATCAAGGAAGAATATTGGATGATGCTCATTAGTTTGCAGAGATTTATCACTTGCAAAGGGAGGTATGTCATGACCTTTCTATACCATTTGAAACTTTTGTCACATTTTGAAGGAGGGCCACAAATCGATTTTACCCACTTCCTATGGATGAGTTTAAATAAAATGGCGAGAGGAGTTAAATAAAATTCCAAGAAACCCAAAACCAGTATCCATCACCATGGCCTAATGAAACTATTGGTTGTCCATTCCCTAAGAAAACAAGGAAGTAGTTGGAAACAACTACTTCAACAAATAATTTCTCAATAAGGAGTGTCTAAATATATAGAAGAACAGGAAACATAAGCATACGATTACAGTGAGGGGTTGAGTAGAAAGACAAAGAAAAACAAAGGGAAGGATTTAGGGGGTGAAGAAGTTGTTGTTACATCTAGCTCATCCCAGACTATCGATGAATTGGATGAAGATAAGTCTGTTGTGGAGGAGCCTACTGCATCCAAAAAGAAGAAAGCCTCCCAATATCAGAAAATAAGTCCAACCTTGATTCCAAAAACTAAAAGGAAGAAAAGAAAGGACTCTAGGAAAGGTGAATGATTGGATAGTTCTACTGAGGAAACCATTGAATTATCACCAGATCCAGTTAGCAAGTTGTAAAAGTCCCATGAACCAAACATTCAAAGAAAGAAAAAGTGTCAAAAGAAGGGTGTGTCAGCAGAACAAATCCTAGAGGGTCCCACTACATATAAGAAGGAGAGGCATGCCCAATCTAAGGAACCTAGTCCAACCTCGATTCCTAAAGATCAACTGCCATGAAGTGAGAGGTGAAAAAGGAAGAAAATAGGTCAAAAGGAAGTTTCACATGATGTCCCCGAGGCAACTATTCAGTTCCCTTAAGAATTGGTTAATGAGTTGGAGAAGACCCCTGAAGCAACTATTGTGTTTCCTCAAGAGTCGATTAGTGAGTTGGAGAAGAATCCTAAGGTGACAAGTGGAAGTAATAGGAATCTTAAAAAAAGGGAGGTTCAAAAGAAACAAATATCAGAGCCTACACCTCAGTACTCTAGAGTGGAAACAAGGAATGTTCAGCAGGAACAAACTCCAGAACCTACACTTTAGTCCTCCAAGGTGAAAATCAAATATGTACAAGAGAAACATGTCCCCTTGCCTATAAATGATACTAAAACAAAGAAGAGGAATTTGTTTGAAGAGACTTCCACCCATGTTAGCAAATATGAGTAATCCTTACTTCTTGTACAAAGAACCACGAGGAGCATGGCCAAACAGATAATAGTTCCACATGTGCCTTCTCTTCCAGAAGAGCCTATTGATATTCTGACTTCTCTAGAGAAATAAAGTGACTATGAAGCAACGATTAGTGAGACCGAGGGGTTAGTGACATAAATATTGAGAGGTCTAAGAAAGGATAAGGAAGACCGAGAGGAGGTGATTGAACAAGCAACCACATCTGATCCTGACAATTCTCTAAGAAAACAACAATTGATAGTGAAAATTGGGAAACTGGCAAAACAAAATGAGAAGTTGAAACAAGAGGTTACAGAGTACCAAGTGTTGGATAGGAATATTAAGGTAGAGAATTCACAATTGAAAGAATATAACCTAAGGTTATAGGATGCACAAGAAGAGGTCTCTGCTAAACTCAACAAATTGTTACGTTTGATCCAATACACCAGGGTGATTAATAAGGAACTTAGGAGTGAAGCTTCTAGGTTCAACATTCTACATCCAGATAAATAATGTTCAGATAGGATGGGAGATGGTTTAGTTTTGAAAAGTTTTGAGTATCAGTTTTGACATTGTTGCACGAGAACATGAAATGACTTTAGCATGGGGTAAATGTTGAGTCTCCATTTTGACACTTATATTATCCTATATGATCCTCTATCTGAGTCAATTTTACCTCTCACATGTGCATATGATGTCTATTTCTTCCACAAATATACCTTGTGACCTTGCTCATGTGCATAGAGTGGTAACCTATGTTAAAACATGATTTGTTTGATTTTTTTTATTAAATTGGAATTAAATGGTTGATTATTTATACTCCTAATTATTTTTACTATTAATTAAGCAGCTCCATCCAGTACTACCACTGGTTCAGTACTGCAACAACCTATTGATCTAGTACTCTGCTTGATTTGGTACTCCACCTGATCCAGTACTCTGCCTGATCCGGTACCAATACTATTCCTGATCCAGTACTCTGCAATGATCCGGTACCACTACTCTACGCATGTTCCGGTACCAATACTCTGTCGCTTCTGGTACCAGCTCTACACCTCTTCCGTTACCCAGATTTATGACTATGCTAGTCCGGTACTAAATCCCTATCTACAGGATAAACGTGTTGAACGAGTATGCTGGTGGTGATTCCAAGAAGTTAGTTGGATGGAAGTATCCTTAGTTATTTTGTAGATCATGATAGACTTCATCACTCATGCACTTTGTGTCATGAGGATGAAGTCCATCCCTAGAGATATGATGTGAATCACCAATTGTAATATTTTGAAAACATTTTATAATTATCCTCAGACCTTGTTTATAATGGATAACCTCCTTTAAAAGGGTTGTTGTGTAGATGATAGAAAGTAAGTAGTAAGTAGAGAATGATACACATTGTTATGTTGAATGAAATGTTGAACTGTTGATTCACCTGATCAATTGAAGGAATACAAATGATATTTTGTGCAATTCATGGAAATGAGTAAAGTGTTTTAGTCTGCAATTTCTTTAGAGGTACCTTATTGGTTTGACAAGGGCCCACCACCCCAACCAAGGTAAGCCTCCATGTACATGTCTTTGTGTGTTGTGAGTTAATTGTGTAAGTGTGAAAACTTAATAGTTTAGTGTTGCAAATGATTTTAAATGCATAAACTTTTCTAAGTACAGTACAGATTTATTTGATTTTGAATCAGTGTGAGTGAATGGTTATACATTGAGCAGAGTAGACAATTCCATTTCCATTTCTGCAGATTGATATTTAGTTAACAAGAGTTGGATAGATGTGTGGGATTGTTAAATAAACATTTTTTATTGTTTTGAAATTATGATTGTGTTGTTCTTAATAGGTACAAGAACCATAAGACTTCATCTATCACCTTCATGCTCCATGTAATGAAGTCTATCAATCATATTGATTGTTTCGTGTATTAAAGAAGGTTTGATTGGAATTGATAGGGTTATGATTGGTTTCTTTCTAAAAGTAAATAAAGTGAATTGTTAATTTCTATTTCAATTGCTACAAGAAGTGAGATCTAAGTTCATCTCTTCATTTCATGATCCTACAATGAACAAACTTGTTATCTAAGAAAGAACCTTTTCAATTGAATTCTTGTTTGAGAGTTTTGTTATAAGATTTATCTTCTAAGTTTGAAATTGTGTGAAGTATTCAGATATTCCAAAACAGAGTGTTATGTTATTAATTATTTCATGATTGAGCTATATACAACAGACATAGATAGGTTACATGTTTTCATCACATATGGTGTAACAAATCTTTTGATTACGAATCCCTGATTGACATATAAATTAGTGCAATATACTAAGAATATGTATACACCAACAAGGACAGCGAAAAATGGTGTGATTTCCACAAAATCACTTGGCACAACACCGATGAATGTCTCTCAAAACAATCATTGGTGGTCGAGATCAAAGACAAGGATATGAACCCTGATTTAGAATCTGATTCAAAAAATATTGATAGAAGACAGATCATCGACATAGACCCAAATTGTATTTTCGCGACCACACCAATTCAACCAGAAGAACCCACAGATCCTAAAGTGGGGGAGCGCCTTTTTCATTCACATATGTGGGTGAAGGGGACCTCATTGCATTTTATTGTTGATAATAGAATCCAGAAGAACCTCATCTCAGTAGAGGTTGTCAAACAATTTGGATTTCCGACAACACCACACCTACAACCATACAAAATCAGGTGGCTTAACCAGGGACGAGATATCTGTGTCAGCCAACAGTGTCAATTGTCATACGACATCCAACCCTTCAAGGATGAGGTATTATGTGATGTTTCCCTGCTAGATGTCTGTGATGTTCTCTTGTGGAGCCATATATGTGGAAGTGCCATGTTATCTATGAGTATCGGTCCCGTAGTGTCACTGTTACTCCGGGTGGTCATCTCTATAGGATACCAGAGGTAGTTCCAACTACTGTCCCACCTAAACAATGCCGCAAGGTAGTATCTCATACTACAAAATTCATCTTCTTCACAATCTATTCAAAAGGTGAACAAAAGGATAATGCAACCACTATAGCCTCGACCCAAGAACCTCCTATCCAAAAAAAGAAGGTCGAAAAGAATGCAACAAAGAGAAATTATTCCTTTTATATCCAGACATCTCATGTAGCCTAACTGGTTGAACATATTCAAACCTGCCAACAACAGGTTCATGAAAGCCTTCTACAACTCAACGTCTCCAGCAAGGCAAGCAACGCGCCAAGATTCAATCGCTTTCCCCTCTCCCCCAGGAACTCAAAGAAATGGATACCATTGCTTCATAAGGAGGGAGGATTGATCCAGGTGGATATCGGTGGCCACCCATGTAAAGTCCCCACTTTGGGACATCATCATAGTGCAGAGATTTATGATGACCAGAGTAGTTAGATGGGTGTTATAGAAAGTACAAGGGTTATTGAGAGGCATTGTGAGGTCCAACTTGCATTTCTCATCATATCTCATCATTATGAGCCATTCTGCACAGGTTGGATTTAGTTCCGTTGCATTCCGATGATTTCCATGATTTTGACTATTTTGAGCTATAAGTCAATTAAATTCACTGAAGAGGTCATTTTGGGCACATTGCTTGGAGGAACCTCTCAATGTAATAACTCATTGGAATCGGGAGGAGAAACAGTACAGGATGGGATGGATATAAGTGAATTTCGGTGGGCAGGGAAGCCACAAAGAGAGATAAGGCACTTTTCAGAGGTAAAAAGGTTAACTAATTAATTAAAGTGATTTAATTAATTAATTAAATATTAATAAAATGAAAGTCACTTTGGAGGGACAAGGTGAGCAAAAAAGTATAAAGGAAAGGCAAGGGCCTCTACTGATTCATTCATGTATGACTTAAGTATCAGAGTGAGCCTAGCATTGGGGGTTTTGAGGGTTTTGACTTAACAAACCCTAGAGGACGATTCGGTGGTGAAATATTCCACCTAGCTTGTCCCAAGCTTGGTCTCGGAGATGCAATACACTCCCACACCATTCTAGTTCCAGATTCTACATTAGTTGCATGTGCAGATAGAGAGAGGGCACACCAATTGAGGGTTTCCAGCAAGAGGGGTGCACCATCCATTGAGGGAGGACTCATTCTAGTTGAGGAGAAGAGATTTTGGGAATTCCAGGTATCGGGTTTTCCTTGCAGGTGTCTTGGCATCATTCTTGGTTGTTTCTGGAGGCATTTCAGTGAAGGGTTTATTTGTATTGAGATTGGGACGATTTCCCAAGAGGAGGGTGCACCATTTCTTGGAGGGTGGCTAGATCCAAGGGTCTAGCAGGTCCTTTGATAATTTGAGCATTTGGGTTCCATTGCAGCATCCCGTTATATCATTCTAGCTAATTTGTGGATCCATTGGAGGTCTCTAGGAGAGAGGCCAAATTATTAGGGTTTCAACTATCCAGGAGGGTGCACCACACATTGGAGGAGATTTAGATCCATACGGTTTGAGAGAGATCTTGGAGATTTGGGCACCTAGGTTGTTCTTGCCATCACCTGATATACTATTTAGCATATTTCTTGGGGTGATTGGACACATTTGGCAGCAGGGATGAATTGTTGAGGAGCTTCGGCATTCTAGTAGGACGTGGCATCATCCAGTTAGGGTTTCTGCACTTATATGGCCAGATCTACCTTGGCATTGGTCTTCATCTCTTAGCCAGCCTTTGGAGGATTATTTTGTATTGTCGGGATCTTTCTGTAGCAGCTCATACTTCTATCTTGGAGCCATCTATTGAGCATTCCAGATCGACATCTTCATTGTAGCAGGTTCCTCTATTTCATGAATAAAATCATATTTGGGATGTTTTGTCTTGTCTATCATATTGCATATGGTCGAGGTATGTTCCATGATTGTATCTTCTTGTTATTTGTTGCAAAACACATATAAACACATCAGTAAAACCCTAAATGTAACTGTAAGCAAAGTGTTTGACGAAATACCTCACTCAACAAAAGTTTTTAAAAGACACCAAAACTGTGATGATCCTAGAATAATGGCTTGGGATCATTACAGTGGTATCAAAGCTTACATTCTTACTAGCCAATGGTAATTACCACATACATATAGAGCCATAAGAAGCGATGGATAGGATGCTCCTTGAGATATCATGTTTGGAGATCATTTATCATGGCCTTAGCAAGGAAACTAGGGCTATAATAACCTTCCCATGGTATGCAACCTATAGAAATCCCCATTGGAGCGAAGAGGATGTTTTACATGGGATCATCATAGCAGATAAAAAGAGAAAAGAAGCAGCTAGATGGTGGGAAGAATAGAGAGACCCCATGCCCATTAGGAGCACACAACCTTGCCACTGTTGCAAGGGGTCGTGGGAACTAGATCATAGGTGCAGGGGTAAGGATCGGAAGCACACTATTAAGGCACACTATGACAGTGATGATGAGATATGTGAGGATGGAGTGATAGATGTTGATTTGGGGTAGTATGATGATGATAGTGAATCTTGCAAAAAGGCTAGTGATAGTGACTCTTGTACAGAAGATGATGCTACTAGCATGCTTGAGGAGGATGATGACCCTTGTGTAGTGGATATGCAGCTGGATGGACAGGACGATAGCACCAGTATATCAGTAGACATATCACATACCATTGATGACCTTACACCTCAGTAGAGTGGTGACACTAGTGAGGATTCACACATGTTTGCACCTACAGGTGACCAACCTCCTATGGGGGTCGTGACACATCTGTCATCCTTCCAGACACCTCTGATAGCCACGTCACATGAGGAGGTCATTGGCATGTTAGATAGGGTTGAGGAGCCTTGTGTGAGGGATGCACACCACATACATGTAGATCCATCGATCCAGGAGGAGATACAGGGAGTACAGACAGTGGAACTTACACATACAGATCAGCATGAGGAGAGTGAGTCATAGATTTGGGAGACTCCATTAATTGAGTAAAGTGTGGAGACTAACAAGTTGATGGAGCACTTACTTCCAATATCGGCATGCATTGATGAGGATTCACTCTTTAGCGGTCAGGATGACCATAGCATGTTTCTGGATACTTCTATATGGGATCCAGGTGCAAATGATAGTAGCAGGTTGAGTGCATAGGAGGATATGGTTGCTCATAAAGGATACAGTGTGATTCAGGAAGAGATAACATCTAGTGATGGGGTGTAGTGGCATACATGAGTACCCAGAAACACAGTAGACAGTGGGCAGTTCAACACGTTATCTTATGCAGAGAGTGTGTTTGGGGACTCTAGAGTTGACATTAGTAGGACTAGCAGTGGTAGTGAGGGATATCAGGTGGCACCTCAACATGACCATGATCAAGAGTCACACCACTTAGCATCATAGTTGAGAGTTAGTGAGGATATGATCATGGAAACCACCAGGCGCAATGATGACATGCATGCATTGATGGTAGATTATTGTTGGAGAGCGTCAGTGGAACATGGTAGTGTAGATGAGGGATTTGAAATGGATGACTTTCATACTCTCGGGGAGAAAGTATCTATGATGAGGACCGATTACCAGCAGTTGTTGACTGACAGGTACTACCTATTGAGGATTGGTGAGATGTATCATGAGGCTCTAAGGGAAAAGGAGTTGGAGATGGACCGACTCACTCAGGAGTTGGAGAGCACTCGAGGATTCTTGAGAGGCACACAGACAACCCTTCAAGAATCAGGGTCTATATCATATGAGTCTCTTAAGGAGATTCGTCGAAGATCCACTTCATCTGTCTTAGTGGACACTCATATGTATTAGTCAGTCACGTTGATAGAGGATGTTGGTGATCTAGCAGAGGAGCACTCGTTTATGGAGGACACTTCCACTTGTGCTCTAAGAGTGGTTGACCTCCATGTAGAGGTTGATCCAGTAGTATGCCCAGGATCTATGATGCAACATGAGTCTATGGGAGATGACATGAGTATGCCGGAGCATAAAATGATGAGTGATACCTCGCAGGTGCCTGTCGAGATGTATGGTGGGATTCAGAGGGGTGTACTACCTTGCAGGGAGGAGACACACTTAGGGGATCATGCAGATGCCAATCCTTCATAGCAGCATATGGTTATGAGATCTCACCTTCACCATTTCAGCAGTCACATGGGTGATGGGATATGGAGATTGGTTTACCAGTAGTTGGAGGAGTTAATTCCGGTTGTGCTTGATGATTGGAGTTTAATGATGGCTACAAGCGAGCAGTTATCAGGGGTACAAGTAGATGTGTTCTTGGTCGATTCCTTGGGATTGACCGAGGCAGGTGGTATTTTTCATCCCTACAGTTAGCTACAGATATCTCCATTACCTTTTCCCGAAACAATTATCATTGACAGCAGCATGAGGAGAGATAGACAGTGGTAGAGGGCATGGAGAGTGATTAGGACGAGACCACCTCACAGGAGTACTTTTATGACATACAGCAGGTCAGAGGTGGATTTTCATGAGTATCCAACTGAGATTTGGCACATTATGGTGAGCCCCATAGGCCAGGTGATAGTAGATGAGCACAGAGGGCTTCCGAATGTGATCAATCTAGCACAGGAGTAGCTAGCGGAGACTGGAAGTGATAAACTTCCAGGGTTTCCATGGGATCTAGGAGTTCACTTGGTTAGCAGGATGTTTCTCTACATGATGACTCAGGTTGTGCCAAAGAGCCACATACTCTACCAGGGGTTGATTTGGAGAGGGCCTGCAGGTTTTTCGTCCCATAGAGCGAGGCATCTTTTCACTCTTGATCATCATGATCGGACATAGAGTGGGTGGACAGGTATTAATTCTACAGGGACATTTTTACAGGTACAGTTTTTGGACAGTAGGTCCAATGGTCACAAGTATCTCAGCATGAGCATCCAGGGGAGGAGGATCCAGTACCTATGTCGGGGGTAGATAGTTATAGTCAGAGTAGTGCAGGGCCAGCATGGTGATATTCGACAAAGGTTAGCATGGGACCCAGGGATTGTCGGGTTGATCATTTCACTGACTGACAGGGGCGAGTGGACCTTTGCAGGGGAAATTCGTTCTGACCTTCCATGGAGCTTCAGTGTTGGGGGGAGCACGTTGTTTGAGAGTGCCTCACGGAGGTCTTGCAGTACCTCATTCTGGCATCAACATCTGCAGTTGATGGAGGTTGTGTGGATCTTGGTAGATACTTGGAGGATGGACTCATTCCGAGATGAGGCCATGTATCATATGCAGGAGACTCACAGAGTTGGTTTATTTCAGGATTATGCTTTCTAGGGGATAGAAGTTCATGACTTGTTATGGGACCCAGGGGGCAGAGTGCATGAGTGTTCATCTTTCTATGGGTTATACTATGTATCTCACAGATGGGCATGGGATCCTGGTATTTTACCTGGAGGGATTTGGTTATTGCTTGAGGACAAGCAATTTTCTAGTAGGGAGGACTGTAATGTCCCCACTTTGGGACATCATCACAATGCAAAGGTTTATGATTACCAGAGTAGCCAGATGGGTGTTATAGCGAGTACAGGGGTTGTTGAGAGGCATTGTGAGGTCCATCTTTCATTTCTCATCATATCTCATCATTATGATCCATTTCGCATAGGTTGGCTTTAGTTCTGCTGCATTCCGATGATTTTCATGATTTTGACTATTTTGAGCTATAAGTCAATTAAATTCACTTAAGAGGTCATTTTGGGCACATTACTTGGAGGAACCTCTCATTGTAATAGCTCATTGGAATCGAGAGGAGAAACACTACAGGATGGAATGGCTAGAAGTGACTTTCAGTGGCCAGGGAAGCCACAAGGAGAGATAAGGCGCTTTTCAGAGGTAAAAAGGTTAATTGATTCATTAAAGAGATTTAATTAATTAATTAATTATTAATAAAATGAAAGTCACTTTGGAGGGACAAGGTGAGACAAAAATTATAAAGGAAAGGCAAGGGACTCTACTCATTCATTCATGTATGATCATCTTTTGATATTTGATCGGCATCTTCATTGTATGATTCAGCATGTATGATCGGCATCTTCATTCTAGAAGGTTCCTCTATTTCATGAAGAAAATAATATTTGGGATGTTTTGGATTGTATATCATATTGCATATGGTCAAGGTATGTTCCATGATTATATCTTCTTGTTATTTGTTGCAACACACATATAAACACATCAATAAAACCCTAAACGTAACTGTAAGCAAAGTGTTTGACGAAATACCACAACCAACAAAAGTTTTAAAGACACCCAAAACCGTGATGATCCTGGCATAATGTCTTGGGATCATTACAACCCACCTCTTCCTATTTTCTCAAAACAATTTTCTAACAATTTTGGCAATTTACTATTTTTAGCAGTTTTTAACTTCCAGGGTCATTTTGAGGACCTAAATGAAGTGTTTTCTTGATTGAGATTCTCAATGATAGCCAAAGACTTTGATTGAGACCCAAAAATGAATCTCCTTGACGATACATTTACAACGAGCTATCGTGCACCCAAAACGAAGATCGTATGTCAAATTTACGCCCTCGGGAAGTTGATACACCAAACTACCCAAAACGAGGTCCACAAAACTGTTGGCTTTTCATCTTCCGGGGTTAGGGTTTTGGATTTTCTTTATGATAAAAAGGCCTTTGGAGCCTCACTGTAAAATCATTTTCTTTTGAATGCGAGTATCAGACACATCTCTTCTAAGAGATAATCTACCACTATTCTAGCGAGTCTTTCACTATGTATTTTTACAGTCTTTGTACATTTTTGCTCATTAATAGAAAATTGTTGGTTACTGTATCTATGTGTTTATGGTTGCATCTCTGATACATTTATGTTATATTATTGGATATCCGAGGTATCTCTGTACATTTATTTATTATATCTCCTCTCTCATTTTGTGCTGAAAATAATCCAGATCAGAGAACCTGTTAGAAGCTAGATGCAATCATTAATCATTATAAATATATCATCCTGAGGTAGGCATACCCATACTCGGTACATAATGGAATTAATACATGGACATTGACCAATACATTTTGGATCCATTAAGGTATTGACTAAGGATATGGCCACCAAACATACACTGTGGATCCATATCGCCATGACGAGATCAAGTTGTAGCCACGAGATTATAAATTGTGGAGCTACAATATGACAAAAAAACATATCCACGGACCAATACAATGTGGATCTATGTAACAATGTATAAAACTTTTGTCCATTGCAACTTGGGTTAGGTACATAACATTGGTCGGTGCCTAAAAAATTCCCAGGGTCTTCATCCCGATCCTGAACTGGTACAATTCTATCCATGCAAATACATGGGTTGATGTCAAACATGGTAGAAACCACTTGATTATCAATCATTATTGTATATCGTTAACAAGTGTGAGGGAAATCATTAGTAATGACAATGATTCCCAAGTTACCCCAGTGCATTCCAGAGAATGTGAATAAATGAGTTGAAGTTGAACATTTGAGGAATCGTTTGATCATAGGTCAATAACGTAAACCTACTGTCAAATGTAAGGAAACTTTCCATTGAGGCATGCAATTTCCAAGGTACTGATTCGTTTCTAAGTATAATTCCTGTATAATGTGCTAAAGTCGATATGGATAGACTCGACATTACATTGGGAAGTTTTGAGCACAATTGGTTTTCGGTTTTAAGCTCATTAAACAATGAAACCGGTTCTGAGCATAGTTCATTTTCTAGTTTCAAGATAACAAAACAATGAAACCTACATAAGCATAGTTTTACTTTGTTTCAAGCTTGTGTAAAAATGAAACCAGTCCTTAGCTTAGTATTTATTCTTTCTCGTGCTCGTAAATATATGAGAGTAGGTTACCGAGTATACTTTTATCACTTTTTTATACTCGTTAAAGCTATATGAAAAATGAACTCTTTGGAGTCTCCTTTAATCTCTTTTTAGACTCCCTAAAATTGAAAAGATTGTCGAGTGATCTTGCTTCCTTTCACGCTCGTTAAAGTGAATTAGAAAGCATGTCTGTTGAGAAGTAGTTTATCTCCTTTTCGGTCTCATCAGACTATTTATGAAAAAGGAACACCCTGACCATCTTGATTGGGAGAGTTCTCTTGAGTATTATTTTATACCTTTTCGGGCTTAGCAGACTAAAATTACGAAATAGTCCATTTGGAGTCTTCTTTAACATCTTTTCAAACTCTCTAAATATGAAAAGGCCATTGAGCTTACCTTCTCTGGAGTTGTAAAACTTTACATTGAAGGAACCATATGGGAGTGAACCCTTACTTCTTTCAGTTCATTAAACATGGGAAGAGGGGCTCATCAAAGATGAGTTATAATGAGCATATTTTATCCTCCTCAAGCTCATTAAACAAGAAATAGGTACTCGCCAATCATGGTGGGCGGGGGGGGGGATTTGGGAAGTGGGTCAAGTTTTTGAAACATTGTGGCAATTGTTTTTTGTCCTTAAAAATCACACTTGATTACATTATGTCGTACAATTGGGTAATATGTTTGTCTCTAAGTCATTTGAATTCCATGTGTCATCATACTCTTTCAACTCATTCAAAGAGAACCTTTGGTTGTCGTCACACTCTACACGCTGTCATACTCTTTTGACTCCTTTGAAGAGAACCTTTGGTTGTTGTCACACTATGTCGATCATCAAATTATGTTTGGATCCTTTCCTCATCGAGTCAAATGTTTCCAAGTCAATTGTCATCACGCGCAATGTTCAAGGGAAGAATCAAGCTTACAACCACTTTGAAGTATTCATACTGATGTCAGTCTATCCCCATTTGATCCATCACTATTTATCACTATCCTACATTTGTTTTGTGTTTTTGATGGGGGATACATCATGGCCTTCCTTGAAGGTTTCGAGGGATACCCATGGGTGTTTGTTACTTTTACCCCAGCTTGAGAAGCTAGCAGCTTAACTCTAGCATGATAACCAGAGGCTGGAGACATGCCCCCCAAACTTCATTTCATCCACCATCTCTTATGTTGTTACCAATGTCTATGATCGATTAGACTCCTGGATACTAATATGAAAATTTTCACCAGAGAGGGAAGAAAAAGGATCAACTGAACCAAGTGGTTGAAATGAAGGTTCACGTACGAGTTCTGATGAAAGACTCAACTTAATGAGAGACACAACTTTTTCATTTTTTAATGATATTGACACATGAATAGAACTATGATCATACCCTTTGGGTTCGATTCCCATACCTTTGTTTCATTTTTTAATGAGCTTTCCATAGAGAATAAAAACTATGCTCGTAACTCTTTATTTCATTTTTTAATGAGATTGACACATAAAACAAAACTATGCTCACAACTCTTCTTGATCATGGATTCCAAGAGGACAATCCTCTAGAAGGAATACATTTCAAGGGACCTACCTCTATCATGGCTTTCAAGATATCTTCGTTGGATGGAATAATAATGCTTTGGAAGGAATACATGTCGAGGGTCACAATAGGGGTAAGGAGATTAGGCTCTAATAGCCTCGTCGAAGAGATTATCATGTCAATTGTTGGATCTAAATCTAAAGAAGATGACCATGAAATGAAAGTCTTAGTTTCTTTAGTAGTTGAAAGCATGGGATATGTCACCAGATAGTTAACCTATGGCGGGGGCGATACGACTTGCACATAAGGACCATTTAGGGAAGTTTGGTGGTTGGTAGTCAAAATAGCACCAACAAACGTAAGTTGATCGATAGTCATAATTTTTCCATTATGAGGGAAAGGTATCACTCAAAAGAGAGTGGACATGATAGCTTTCATGGCATAGACATAATCTCACCCAAGGAGCAAAGTAAAATCCAAGGGATCATGAACTACCATAGCATCAATATAGACGGTTTTCCCTCTTAAAGTAACAATAAATTTTGAAAGGATCCCTAAAGGTTCAATGATTCGTTTTTCAAAAGCTAACATATTCTGGGTGACTAACACAAGTTGAGGACAACCTAAAGATTTCCAAGTAGTTGAGTATATAATACTAACATAAGCACCTTCGTCTACAATAGTCTGAGGAATGTCCCTACCACAAACTTGAACAATGATTTGGAAAGGTACGTAGGAAGGAAGACGAGGTCCAGTTAGTCCATGCCAATTGAAAATAATGGTCTCACTAATTGGATGGGGTTCCACAGTACAAGGATAAATTCCCCCTTCTACGGAAGAATCGGTATTAACAAGGAAAACATGAGCAATATCGACTTCACTCTCTAACATGAGAGTGGGATCAACAAATGATGGGATTAGATCGATCACTTGGAAAATTTCACCCTCTAATGGAATAGTGGGGTGTACCGATGATGGGATTAGATCAATCACTTGGATTTCACTCTTCAATGGAAGAGTAGGATCGATCGACGAGGGAACCAGATCAACCACTTTAATTTCGCTCTTTGAAGTAAGATTGGGATCGACTGATACGGAAACTGAATCAGTCACTTTAGAAACCAATGGTAGGTTGGGAGAGAGCTTATAGTAAGCAACTGGAAGTTGTGGCTGAGAAACAATCATGCCTTCCAATAATTTTGAGGCTTCATACATACGAGGGAAAAGGTGATTTTGATGACTACCTTCACATAACATACAAGGAGACTTGACTCTACTTTTATTTTCCCCAACTTTACTTTCACTAGTTGATGTTTTGTCACCACCATGACCTATAGAGGTTGATGACACAGGTTCTTTCGAACTCATGGACCACACATCTAAAACCTTTGGAATACTAGGGAAATCCTTAATAAGGTGGTCACCCTTACAAATCCTGCAAGAGAATTTGGGCTTTCGAGTTGTCTTGGTAGGATTATGAACCTCATCAATATTCCCAGCCTGATTGACAACAACTGGTTGATTGCTTCCAACAGGTCTTACAGTGTTTGGAAGTTTGACCCCTTGCTTATTTTTCTTCTTCTTCTTATCCACCTGGTAACTATCTTCAAATATTTCACTAGGCGATAGATAAGAAAGGGAAGAAGACACAACAGGAGAATAAGGTGAAGGGTCAACATGAGGTGGATGTTTTTGGGGTGAGGGGATTACATTTGAAGGACCAGGAGAACTCAATCACCGGAGTGGAAAACAACCATACTGGTAACCTGGTAGTGAGTCCGAGAAGACTCAATGTGGAAATATAAGGAGGACCAATGTTTCCAAAAGAAGGAAAAATGAAAGGCTCCCAGGGAAAAGGGGTTCCTTCGTTGGTAGTTCTAGAGACTAATGCCATATACATGGATTCAACCTAAGGTCCTCTAGGGAAAACAAACAACACATGCTCAAAAATCTAGGAAGCAAACATACAAACAAAAACCTCCTCACAGTGAAACCACTAGTTGGTGATGAAATCCAACATCACGTGATCAATATGAAAAGGGGATGAGATAAGGTGGGTGGAATAGTTGCATTGTCAACCTTCTTAATAGACTTACACCCTGGTGTAGGTTCCCACATGACACAATCGTGGGTTACCCTCCAAGGATCCTGAGTGAGTTTGACCAACATTTGATCTACGTACAACAAAGAATATCCCCTTCATCGTCACCTTGTGTATGAACCCTAGATATTATGGCTGCTAAGGTCACCACTTAAAACAACAAAATCCTTGGGAAACAGTCGACAATTTGGTATACATGCAAGGGAAGGGCCATTTAAGACCCAAAATCCCCTTGAGAAGTGCCTCTCACGGAGGTGTGATCCTCCCAAGTGATCCCAAGTGTCTTTCGACACCATTTTTAATACATGCATACCACTCCACCAAGCCAACAAAGTGGAGTTAGTTACTCTGTTGGCCCCAATGTGACCTCATGATTGACCCTTGTGTGAGAAGGGATTCCCAGGATAGTGATGCAACAAATGGATTTATCTCCCTAAGTCAAGATTCTTTGTTTGTTTTATAGATTTGGAAAGTTATGTTCACCATGCTATTCCAAATCCGTACAACTAATATAATGTAGGTTTGCAGATCCCTAGAAAGAAAAGTTTCTAGATAGATTTTAATTAGCGCTTTTATTTTATGGTTGTTTGTTACTCAAAGGTATGGAAGTGAAATCAATGATATTGTGACCTCGACTCCAAAGAGTGCAATAGAATGAAATGCAAAACTTTATGTTCAATGAACTCTATGTAAGGGAGGGAGAAGAGGTGTGCTTTATTTTTCCAAAAGAATCAACTACCCAAGTCCCAATGCAATGTAACAACCAGTACAAAAACAATTCCTAAATCCCAATAAAATGCTCAAGACAATGTTACTAAGTATAATGCAATCAAATTCTCCTTGTTTGGTTCTAAAATGAAATGTGATCAAGTGTAATTTATTAATGCTTCTTTTATTTCAAATGAAATCAAATATTTTTAGACTGATATAAAGAAGAACACAAAGAAAAAAGAATATCCAAACAAAGACACATTCACAAGCTCGAAAACTGAAAGAATCAAACGTAGAAATGGCATTTAACACTCATTCAAGAAGACATTTTGAAAGAAAACAATAACTCTAAAAAGGGATTTAAAACCAATATATATGAGATCAATTGATGTTGCAGCAGACCCTAAAAGATTTAGGATTGACTTGATGGATCAACAATTGCCAAAACGAAAACTGAAATAACAGGGTTTGATGCACTATATTTGTTGGACAACTGAGACGAGGGGTGAATCATTTGTTACTGTGCTTAAACAATTATGCCCATTTTAAACTCTTTATAGAACACTTAATGGAGATCACAATGATGCAGGGAAGTAAGCAATAAAATATTAAACATCAATCACACACATGAAATATACAAAGACAGATATATCCTGAGGAAACCCATAAAGGGAAAAACCTCTTCTTATTGATATGATAATTAATCTTTATTTTCTTTACATTATCATTCTTATGAGCTCCAACTCCTATTGAGGCTACAACCTCTATTTTACAAGCAACATCTTGTTGAGAGCACAAAATCTCTAGTTTCTCTAGCACCCACTAGAAGGAAGCACCAACTCCTTGAGTGTTACAGCACCAACTGGATGGAAGCACCAACTTCCAGTCACACAGGCACCAACCTGTATAACAGAGAACAATAGTTCTCCCTTGCACCACCCTGCCACCCTAGTTTTTCTGGCTGCAACCAGATGGAAGCTACAACTCCCTGTGTTCAAGCACCCACTTGAAACTCTGAGGACACCATTCCTCCCAAGAACCTCCCTACCACCTTGAAATATAAATATTTTATTTTTACAACTTTATCACAGTGATACAACATTTATCTATGGCTTACCAGTCTCATCATTGTTCTTCTACACTGCTCTTCTCTTCCTGCATCAATGTCTCTCTCCTCGTGTCTGCTATGCTTTCTGTTCTTCTCCCATATATTCGTTTATGTTCCTTGCTTCTTCTATGCTTCAGCTCCTTCACACCGTATGCTTCTACCCGCTTGAATCACACTCAATAGCAGTAATCATCTCTTCTTTGTTCTACATTTTTATACTCTCTGTGCACCTTATGTATACTTCATGTGCTATGCCACTGCATACTCTTCACTATGTGATTGTTCTACCCTATAGGTTTTTCATTGCATATCTTCCTCACTCCTGCATAGCTCGACAATAGAATCACTTCACTTCTTTGTTCTACATGATTTTCTCACATTGAGTAATCTCCTGATCATCATGGAAACTCTTCATATTCTTTGGTGGTTCTATTCCCTGTGAGTTCATCATCAGTGGTCATTATGATGAGATTCCTTAGCTTCTCTGGTAGTCGAGACACTTCGTCTTCTCTATCAGTTACAACCAATCAACTATGGCTTCTTTGGATTCTATCCCCTTCCTTCGCATGACCACCGATGGTGACCAAGAGCTTATTCAAAAGGCACTTCCCGATTTCTGTCTAGTGAGAGCTGGATCCATTTCATGATATCACCTTAGGCTATGATCTTCATGTGACCAAGTGATTGCAAGCACGTCCAAAGGTGGTTTATACCAAACTGCTTTTCGCCCCGCAATTCACTACGATCCTCCACGCATCATTTCTCCAAAAACCATGGTTTCGATTATGGCCTGCTTACGAAAAATTAAGGCCCGAGCATGTTCTGGCCCCATAATGGAGCACGACTGTCAATCTCATGATATTTACGGTTCTCTTGAATGGATGCTTCATATCTTTCCTCCTGATTCAATGGACCATATATCTCCTTCCTCCATCACCGACTGAGGTTTCCTTCGTGATCCGATCTCCGAGAGTTTCAAGTCTCAAACCCTTTGGATGATGACTGGATATCTTCCAGAATGGAAGATCTGTTGAAATTTGTCCTCTTCAATCGATGGCTCTTCCTTCTTTCCTTTGTCCATGCGTGATCCTTAATCGCAATGGTCATATGACATGTGTACTTGCTGATATGGTTTCACATATGCCCTTTGCTGACATGGTCTGCCACATTTCCTTGAGGACGATATTTGATAACATAATCTGTTGATTTAGATCTCCCTGATCTAATGGTCATTGTATGATCTCTAGATCTGATGGTTGATGGAACTTCGCATTCCGAGAATTTCAAACCTTAAACCTTTGTTTCTTCCGTACGACAATCTCTCGGAGTTGATGATCTGTAGACACCTGTCTCCCTAATTCTACGACTAGGATCTCCTTCGTGAATCCGGCCTTCGGGACTTTCAATTCTCAAAATTTGCTTGCTCCCGGAGCATTTCAATTGGAGTCCATGATCCAACGACACATGTCCCTCTCAGATCAACAATCCTTGTTCACTTCGGGACTTCGGCACTTTTGCCTTTGGGACTTCGTTGTGCCATATCAATGGTCCACACTCTCCCTTTGATCGACGGTTGTGATCAAATCGCAACTTTGCTTGTCGAGTGTTTGAACATGAGCCAACCCGAACTCTTCCAACTCCCGATATCTGAAATACTCTAGATCAATGGACCACAATCCTCTGTGATCCAATGGTCCAGATCTTATCGGGACTTTGCATTTCGCGAAGTTGGAGGACTACTCACCTCCCTTCTCCCGACTTCTGATTTTCTGAAACTTGCTCCAGATCAATGGCCCACAACCCTCTGTGATCCAATGGTCCAGATCTTATTGGGATTTCAAATTTCATGAAGTTGGAGGACTACTCACCTTTGACTTTTCCAGTTTGCAATTCATCAAAATGATGATTTCTCGCCATGTGTCCTCTGGATCCAACGGTTCATATCTCATTGCGATTTCACATTTCACAGAGTTGGAGGATGGATCTCGTCCATTATCCTCTTCGCGGTTATATTGGATCCAACAGTTGTTGGTCCTCAGCGCTCAGGTCCAATGAATCAAATTTGTACTTCTCCTCTGCACTTCCCTTGGTCATTGGACTCTAATCTAACGGATATTGGGTATTCAGGATTGGTGATCCAATGACCACTGTCGCTCCTCCTCCTGATCTTTCGCTTTCTCAAATATCTAAGTGTCAAAGGCCGTGACCTCTGATCCTTCTGCAAGCCTTGATATATAGGATCTCGTTTGCACATCTCAGAACGCTATCTCTCCTGAGCTTTGATCTCTGCATATTGTTTTCTTCTTCACTAAGATTTGATCTTTGTTCTTGTTTTTCCATCGATGCACACTCTGATCTTTCCATCAATGACAATCACACTCTACCTATAAACATTCCAACAATATCCCCCTTTGGCATTGATGGAAACCCTAAAAGGCTACGTTATTCTCCAACTATAGCATCCAGACCACACCTTTTCTCCTCCTTTGACATCAATGTCAAAGAAAATATGCTCCCCCTGAGTTGTTGTAGTACTTGTCGAAGGTATGAGATATTCAACCAACACATACTCCCCCTGACAAGATGGACACTCTTAGGTTGATAATGGGGTTACTCCCAACTTCTAGAGTAGATACTCGAACTGAGCTTTTGCAAGAGGTTTAGTGAAGATATCAACAATTTGATCCTTGGATGGAATATAATGAAAAGCAACAACAATGTTGGTCACCTGTTCCCTCAAGAAGTGATACTTGATGGGTATATGCTTGGTCTTGGAGTGAAATACAAGGTTCTTTGACATACTGATTACATAGGTATTATCACAATGAATTGGGATCGATGCAGTATATTTTACCTCCAAGTATGCAAGTGTTTGAATCATCCACAATACTTGGGTACATCATGTGGCAGCTGCAATGTATTCATCTTCTATAGTTGATAAGGAAATGGAACCTTGCTTCTTTCTCAACCATGATACAAAGGAATCTCCTAAGAAGAATGCACATCCACTCATTCTTTTCCTTTCATCCATGCAGTTAGCCCAATCAACATCTGAATATACTGATAATTGAAAATTTTGATTTCTAGGATACCATAGGCCATAGTCCATTGTTCCTTTCAAGTATCTGAATATTCTTTTGACAACTAACAAATGACTATGTTTAGGTGCAGCCTGATACCTTCCTACCATGCCAACAACATGCATTATTTATGGACGGGATGTTGTGATGCACAACAGGCTGCCTATCATAGACCTATATGAACTCTGATCAACATCAGGTGAATCATCATCCTTTCTTAACTTACATCCAGTGACCATAGGTGTGCTCATAGGTTTAGAATCTTCCATTTGAAACCTTTTCAACATTTCTCTTAGATATTTTTCTTAAGAAATAAATATTCCTTCAGACCTCTAAGTAATTTATAGGCCAAGAAAAAATGATAGTTCCCCTATCATAGACATTTCAAATTCAGACTGCATGGTAGAAGCAAACCATTTTACCAATGAAGCATTATTACTACCGAAGATGATGTCATCTACATAGACCAACACAATGAGAAGATCATTACCCTATGTTTTGATATATAGATTGTTGTCAATTGTTCCTCTCTTGAACCCTTTGTCTTGTACATACATATCAGGTCTGTGATACCAGGCACAAGGAGCTTGTTTCAACCCATATAAGGATTTCTTCAGCTTGCAGACAAAGTTAGGGTTATCTGACAGTTGGAAACCCTCTGATTGTTCCATATAGACTTCTTCTTTTAGATCTCCATTTAGAAAATCTGACTTGACATCCATTTGGTAGACTTTAAACTGTTTATGACAAGCATAGGCAAGAAACATTCTAATAGCTTCTAATCTTTCTACAGGCGCAAATGTTTCATCAAAGTCCAGTCCTTCTATTTGAGCATATCCTTTGCAGACCAATCTAGCCTTATTTCTTACAATATTTCCTTGCTCATTCATCTTATTTTTGTGGACCCGTTTGGATCCTATTACATTTTTATTTGTTGGCCTCGGAACGAGTTCCCAAGTGTCATTCTTTTCAATCTGGTCCAATTCCTCATTCATTGATTTTAACCAATTTACATCTTTATTGGATTCATTGAAGTTCTTGGGTTCCACCATGGATATGAAGGCCATATGTGATTGCTCGATGTATTTGATTATCCTTCTCCTGGTTTGTACAACTTTGTCTTTCTCACCAATTATCTAACCTTCAAGATGATTCTTTTGAGTAATTCTGGAGAAAGGATTTGATGATGATTGTTGTCCTGACTCTTCTTGTGTGGGTGTCTCTTCTCCATCTTATTCTTGGACCTGTTCATCTTTCGTTTCAGCTATGTCCTCTGTAGTAGGCTCAATATTGCTCACCTCTCTTTATGGGACTCCTTCATCAACCTTTAAATCAATGCAATCAACTAATTTATGCAATCTTTTATTAAAGCATCTATATCCTTTACTATTAGTAGCATATCCTAAGAAGATACCTTCATCAGCCCTGTCATCATACTTTCCAAGGTTTTCATTATTATTATTTATGTAGAACTTACTCCCAAAGACTTTGAAGTGTTTGATTGAAGCAGGTCTTCCATACCATAGTTCATAAGGTGTCTTGTCACTATGTGGTCTGAGGTGGGCCTTGTTAATAATATGGATTGTTGTGTGTATTTATTCTACCTAGTAATTTTGACCAATTGTTATCGGACTAATCGGTAGGTGTGGACACTAACTGATCTCCCTAGATCCACCTAGATCTAGAACAAAACACACCAGAACATGACGCTTTCCTTAAGTTTTAAATATTGAATTTACTAACTAAAGAGGGATGGGTGACATA
>SNQJ01S0025091.1:127218-154012 GCA_010110895.2 Picea sitchensis
TGCCATGACGACGACACTAAGGAGACACTTAAAACATCTCATGTGCTTGGTTTGAAGGAGAAGGACTGGTTTACTGAAGTCAAATAACTCTTGACACCTGAAGAGAGCTCTGAAACAGAGGTTCTGAGGGGGAGAGCTCCTCTACATCAGCTCTAGGAGCGCTGGCGCTCCCCTACAATTCTTCAGGGAGCGTTATAACACTCCCCTGCCCCCTCTGAAGGAGCACTTCTCATCTTGAGAGCGCTGGCGCCCCTCCATAGCTTACCAGGGAGCGCTACAACGCTCGGATTCCCCTTCTAAGGGAGAACTGCCTAATTTGGGGTAGTAGTTGTCCCGTTGAGTAGAATAAGGGGAGGATATTTCAAGATTAGGAGACAGTTGTGTTTGAATTCTTGGTTTCATCAAGAGATCCCTGATCTGAGGAGGAAGTTCCCAACTTTTTTTAAAGATAACTCAAGAGGTTAAGCTCCTCTTAACCTATATAAGCAGACTCTATGATGGTGGAAAGGGGGAAGAACTGCTAGTATGAAACTTATGATCTTGGAGAAAATACACAGTCAGCCAAAGGAGAGTGATCAGTGAAGCTGTTGTTGTTCAGGTTGTGGATCTTTCAGGGAAGGGTTAGACGAAGAGGACTCAACGAAGTTGTCGCATTCGCATCTACGATTGTAAGTACTGTTGTCGTTATTCTCATCAATATGACACGCTTGGCCTGTTTCTTTATAGTTTGTGTCTAATGTTACATGAACTTATCATCAATTGATAGATCTGTTTTCAAGCTAATATCAATAGAGTAGGAAGTGGTCGTATCTTGTTTTGTCCACAGGATCCAGTGAGAAGAAAAGGATCGAAGCGCAACTAGGAGTGTGCAGGGACAAACGTCGATAAAGAGGTACTTATGTCGTCCTTTCTTCTCATGTGTTAGTTTAGATAGATTTGAAAGGAAGTCAGTGACCATGTTAAGCATTTTCTGTCTAGAGTTAGGGTCAAGCTCTTAGAGGCGATCTACCTGTCTGTAGGGAGATTTTCCTACAATAGGAGTGTTGTGTGAGATTTGATAGACTATGATTCGATGACCATTGGAGTCTGATGGTCGACATGGTAAGTAAAGGATCGTAGCTCGATCCGATGAGTTGAGTCCAATGAAATTTCAAAGTTCGATGAATTAATCCAATGGATGACTTCGATTACATGCTTCCATGGTATAAAACATTGAAATAATGCTAAGGCTAGATCTCGATGAGGTATTCTAATAGGTTTTTCTAAAGTGAATAAATATTAAATCAATAGGCCTAAATTTCCAAGGTTCTTCGGGAAAGGAAGAGGGTAATTCCATGAGGATAGGAGGAAGATTTGTCTTAATAATAAATTCTCCATGGAATTTATTGTGAAGTAAGCGTGAGTACTAATGGGAAGAAACCTGGAGATGAGTCTCATGAGATATTACGTTGAATTTTAATTGAGTGAGGAGAAAATGAAAAGTTAAATTAAAAAATAAATTAATTGAGAAAAATAAAATGGATATGTACAACCTAGGAATTAGGGGATAAAAGGGAAAACAAAATTAAAATGAAAATTAAAACAAAAAAGAAGTGAAATATATATATATTAGGAAATTAGGCCAAATCACACATGAGTCAGGATTACATGCCCATCATGGTTCCATCGGTCAGGATTCCGCACCTAGGGGCTAAAATTAGGAGAAAGGTATATCAAGTAGGTTCCAAGTAATTGGGGTTCAAGGTGGGCTAGGTTGTATGGCGATCAAAGTTCTGGACATGAATCAAGGTTCTAGCCTCATCACCGCAATGGCGATAAAAATACAAATGTGGATGTGGCTTGGGCAAGGTAAGGCTTAGTCCATAGTGCTAAATGTTGGCTTTAAATTATAGACAAGATCTGGATAGAGAGAGGTCTCAGAATGAGGAAGAAGATCAAGGGATTCCCCCACATGCATCTCAAGGATAGAGTAATCATGTAAATGAAGTGGTCATGCAAACCTGCTTCTGCAACCCCAAAAAATATGAGATCCATTATGCGATTAAGAAGAAACTTGTCATTATACTATAAACATTATATTCCCTGCCTTCAATCAAAATTATGAATGAGTGTTGGGGCTTGTTAAAAGATAATCATGAGTGACTATAGATAAGTTTCCTAAAAACTACATGTGCCATGTATCAAACATCAACAAAAGGATTAGTGATCTTGTGATTCAAGTTAAGAATGAAACCAAAGAATATGATCAATATATAAGATCATAAATATGAAGGCATTAGGCATAACATGAAAGCAATAGGATGAAAAATGAAAACATGTTCTTCATTTAAGTCATCCATTCAAAAATCCCCAAGAGAAAAATCATTCAAGGCATACAATAGAACATCAATCTCTACAGCCATACAAGATCATCAAATAGAAATATGCAGAATGTCCCAAAGATAACTTGGCAGTTTCATCATACAAATGTCAATGAAGCATCATAAGACAAGAAGCATAAGATCACAAGGATTAAGAAATATCCATAAACAAAATCATCAATATAGATCAAACCCCCAACTCCCTCAAAGTAGATGAAGAATAAACATTAGGCTCATAGTAGTAGAGGATTAGGCATTAGTGTTCAAATTTTAATAGGGGGCCCCTTTCCTTTCGCTTGTGAGAGAAAAATTAAAGGGTGGTTGTTGTGACCACACCACCTTGGTTCCACCTTTATTGTAATTACCACAAGTGATATCATAGGTTTTTTTTCTTGACTCTTACGGATGGAACCACTATTCCTCAAATGAGGTGGAATATAACGAGTTGTAGGTGGTTTCATCTCTTCTTATTGAATTGTAACCTTGCCATCTTCCTTACAATTTGTCCTAATGCATGTGATTGATGTTAATGACATCTTTGGTTATTCATATTCATCAAAATATGACATGTTTTACTTGGCATGCACCTCTACTTCCTTTAATTTTGCAATGATATAGGTGATTAGATTCACATCTATGGCATGGAAACCAATTTTTACCACATTTATGAAAATTATCTTCCTTTATTTTTTCTTCATCATCATTGGAATTACTTATGGACGTGTCTGATTGTCTTTCATCTTCATATTTGTATGACTTTCGATTGCTACATTTTTGACTTGGTGACCACTTGTGTCCAAAATAATTACAATCACTCTCTTTCCGTCACGAATAAGTCTTATCAAATTTATGTAATGATGATCTTTCGATTTTTATTTATTTATTTATTTATGCAACTTTTTCTTTACATGTCACTATTTCCATGGTTATAATATCATATAGTTTTAACTCGTTTAGGATGTGTGGTTTAATTCTAGTTATATATCATCTGATTAGATGTTTTGTTGATAACTTGAGTACTCTTGTAGCCAATGTTTCCGAGTCACTTGTAAATTTGTCCACATTCCCCTTTTGTTGTGGTCGAGTAAGTTTTATAAAAAAAATATTCTTCATTGATACCTTGGAATATTTTAAATAAATTGTCCTTGAATGTGTTCCAACTAAAAAATATGTATTTTTCCACCACATGTACTCGTTGTATGCATCTCCTTCCAGTTGCATGGAAGCATACTTGATTTTTTCGTCATCATTATTGATACCGTGGATTTCAAAATATTCTTCTTCCTTGTTAAACCATGCCACACCTTTTTTTTTCATTCTCGTCAAATTTTGATAATTCAAGTTTTTCTCCTATCGGGTATGCAAAAATTGGTTTATCTGTATATGATGGGAATTGGTTAATGATTACCAATATGTGAGGGGGTATGTTCGGTTGTGGAGTTGAGGTACAAGAGGGGTTCAACGATGGGTTAAAATTTCATGAAGAGTTTGGTTGTGGGATGGAAATACTTATAGAACTGACCTGTTTTGCAAGATTTGCATGATTTCGTTCAATTCCACATGATTTTATTGGCCAAGTCTTTTATCTCCGTTTATTCTTGTTTTAAGACATCCCGATTCTAAGTGATTCATTCCTCTAACTTGTCATGTTTCTCCTTAAGCTATTCATACTTCCTATCATTTTCCTTTTGTTGTTGTTCTAACTTTTTCGATTTTGAATTGATCTCAATCATTTTTCTGGTCATCAACAGAGTATTTCTATAATCAATTTTGACTAAATTTTAATTACTGTACCACCTCAGAGTATTCATGAATTTTTCCTTGATATTGTACAACTGATTGAATTCAATTTTGTATGTTCTGCCACTTAATTCTATTATGGAATGAAATTGTATAGTTTTAATATTTATGTAACATCCCTATTTTTAATCCCAGGTTTAACGATGTATAATGTAAATACGATGTATGGCCACAAGCCAAGCAATGTAATATGTAAACATTTTATATTAAAAATAAAAAAATAAATGTATCGTTGACTACATATGGACACAAACAGAGGGATGGAGGGATAAGTTTCCAAAAGAGAGGGGGCGGGGTGGGGGTCCAAGAGGGAATTATCCATGTCTATTAATCCTATGCCACTTTATAAAGTTATTATCTTGTATGAAACTTCTATTTTTCTTTTGAGTGTATCAAAGCCCCAATCATTGAATACGTGTAAGAGGTTTGGTGTGAAAATTCATTGCACATAGTTATTAAGACCATGGGGATGAGTACAATCAACGTTAGGGAATGTGAGAGTCAACATGCATGGGTAAAAGGGAAATTTGAATCGGTATTGTAGGCAGTTTTTACAGTCAGTTTTTGGAGACAACAAGAGTATGTTGAGTGCTATAGCTTGAAGGTAGCCATAGTGGGAGTTGTGAGCATCTTGTTGGAGCTGTAATGAATGAAGAAGTAGGTTGTTATGCTCGTAGAGTGATATTTCTATGGAGGAAATTACCCAAAGCAAGTGAGTTGTTGTTGTTAGAATTCCTATTACAACTGAAATTCCTAGATTCTACAACAAAGAGATTTCATGTCCAACCTATTCTAGATGTAATATTCTAGATATAAAAAGTATGCAGAACATAAATAAAATGATAGAAATGGTAGATGAACAACAATATAACCAGAACAACACCACAATAATACCAAAATGATACCAGAATAACACCAGAAAGAGCACTTTGATTACTGAGAGAAATGTTCACTTGCCTCTTAGAGGGGGAAACCTTTAGCAGAGCAGAGAAGAGCTCTATTACAATAATATCAAAGACTAAAGTTCTCATACCCTAGACTCCTATTTATACTAAATATGTTTATCAAAATAATCATCTAGAGGAAGATCCATCTAGAAGTGGAAGATTCTATTAGGTCTTCTTACATTCGACTTATTATTCCTTATTGCTAGGCCCTATTAATATTGACCTTTATTACATCGACATATATTATTCTACCTACGTGAGGGGTTATGTCCCTAACATGTCCTCCCCCTTAAAAACAACCTTTTCCTCAAGGCTTGAGATGTGGAAATTGCTACAGAATGGTAGCTAGTTCCCAAGTGGCATCTATTGGGTTCGTATCTTTCCACTGGAATAAGACTTCCTTGATGGTTCACTGGCATAGATGACGCTCACGCTGGTCCAAAACGGCTTGTGGTTGTAGCCAAATGGATCCTTCTTTGTCCAACTCATGAAGGTTGGTTTGAGTTTGGCACTTAGTTCCAATCACCTTATTTAAGCAGGAAACATGAAAAACAAGATGTGGCTTAGAATGACTGGGAAAATCTAACTAATAGGCCACCTGTCCCACACGCTTAAGAATGGTATAAGGACCATAAAATTTGGGCGCCATTTTCTGACAATGGTCATACTTGAGGGAATTTTTCTTGTAAGGTTGCAGTTGAAGAAACACCTGATCCCCTTCTACAAATTGACATTCAGAGTGACCTTGATCTTCTTTTTTCTTCATGTGATTCTGGGCCATGAACAAATTCTCTTTGAGGGTACGAAGAATAGCCTCTTGAACTATAATGGTTTGGTCAACCTCCTGGACCTTCGAAACACCTGGAAAATATGAGAGAACTAAAGTTGGATTTTTTCCATATACTTCTTCAAAAGGAGTCATGCGGGTAGCTGTATGATATGAAGTGTTGTACCACCATTCAACTAGTGTTAACCATTGAGCCCAATAATTTTGATTTTCTGAGGAAAAACACCTCAAATATGTTTCCAAACACTTGTTAACAACTTCAATTTGACCATCAGTCCGGGGATGATAATTTGTGCTGAGATGCAATTGGGTGCCTTATAGCTTGAACATTTCTTGCCAAAAATTGCTAGTGAAAGTTGGGTTGCGATCAGAAACAATAGAATGCGGCATGCCATGAAGCTTGAAGACCCGATCCATGAAAATTTGAGCCACAGTGGATGTTGTAAATGGGTGTTGAAGAGAACATAAATGAACATACTTGGAAAGATGATCACCTACCACCATGATGACTGATTTATTGCATGATTTAGGTAAGCCTACAATAAAATCCATAGAGATATCCTACCAAATAGTAGGTGGAATCAAAAGAAGTTGTAGTGTGCCAGGAGATATGAATGTTTTTCCCTTGTTGCATTGACACACATCACATTCAAACACAAAATTACGAATGTCCTATTTCATACCATCCTAGAAAAAAGAACATTTGACCCTATCATAGGTTTTGGTAAACCTGGAGTGCCCAGTTGTGGGTGTAGCATGAAGCTCAGAAAGTACCGTGGATTTAAGTTTTGACTGTTTTCTTAAATACAAATGGCCTATGTTTCGAATCTCATCATGGAGCCAAGAGTACCTTGGGGAAACTGGAGAATTGGACTGCAATTGTTGTATGCGATGCAAACTTTTGGGATCGTGTAGCCATTCTTGGCAAACAACTTGGAGCCAATTTGGTACAACGAAGGAGAGAAAAAAGGGACCCTTCATATTCATATTTTCAGGAAAGTGCATCCACAACCGCATTGTCATTTCCTTTCTTGTAAATGATCTCATAATCATATCCAAAGAGCTTTTTCACCCATTTTTGTTGCTCTGGGGAGGAAATTCATTATTCCATAAAATACTTGAGGCTTTGATGATCTATATTAATTTGGAAGCGTTGCCCCAATAGATAAGGGTGAAATAGATTAGCGACATGAAAAATAGACAACATTTCCTTTTTCATAGATTGATTTGCCCAAATTTTGTTCAGACAGTTGTTTGCTGGTAAATGCCAAAGGCCGAACCTCTTGAATAAGGACAGTGCCAATTCCTTTCCCTGAAGCATCATATTCCAGGACAAAGTTCTTTGTGAAATCAGGAAGGGCCAGGACTGGAGTGGTGCACATGGCCATCTTCAAGGTTTGAAAATCCTGAGTAGCTGCTGGAGTCCAAGTGAAAGAATTATTTTTAAGGAGTGCAGTGAGAGGTGCTGCAATCTTTCCATAATTCTTAACAAACTTGCAATAATAACCTGTTAAGCCTAGAAATCCATGCAATCTTTTGAGATTCTTTGGGTGAGGCTAGTCTTGCATAGCTTTAATCTTTTTAGGATCCACCCTGACGCCGACCTTGACAACAAGATGACCTAAGTACTAGACTTACGAGGCGCCAAAAGCACATTTAGATTGTTTCAGGAAAAGTTGGTGCTGAGAGAGTAGATGGAGAACTCGATCGACATGAGAAAGATGGTTTGTCCAGGTTTTTCTATAGATGAGGATATCATCAAAGAAAACTAAGATAAAATGACGGAGAAAAGGACGGAAGACATGATTCATGAGGATTTGGAAAGTGAAGGGAGCATTACACAAGCCAAAGGGCATGACCAAAAACTCATAGTGGCCCTCATGAGTTCTAAAGGCAGTCTTAGGAATGTCTACCTCTTTCATACAGATCTGGTGGAAGCCAGAACGAAGATCAAGTTTAGTAAAGAACTGGGCGCCACTCAATTCATCCAATAGATCATCAATAACAGTAATGGGAAATTTGTCTTTAATCGTGAGTTTGTTGAGGGCACAGAAGTTGGGACACATGTGCCAAGAACCTTATTTATTAAGGACCATGACCACAGGAGAAGAGTAGGGGCTCGTACTAGGGTGGATAACACTTGCGTTAAGTAGTTCTTGAACCATTTTCTCAATTTCATTTTTTTGGGAAAAGGGGTGACGATAGGGACGGATATTGGGAGGAAGGCTTCCTGGGACAAGGGGAATGGAATGATCACGAACACCACAAGAAGGAGGGAGTCCATGGGGAGTGGAAAAAACCACTTTATGTTTAGAGAGAATGGATTGGAGGTCTTGCAACACAGAGGGTGTCTTAGTTTCTTGTATGGCATGGAGTTGGGAAATACTACCAGAATGACCTTTTTGAGCATATTTTCCATACGATGGGAACTAATTATCTTAGGGGAATTGACAGTGATGCCTTGGAACTTATATTGTTGGCTCTCCTGGTTGAATTGCATGGTTAATACCTTAAAATTCATGAGAATGGGACACAAAGTCCTTAGCCAGTCTGCACCCAACACAATGTCACAACCACCCATGTCTATAGCAAACATATGAGATTTCAGGTGGTAGTCACCAATTTGGAAACACACATTTTCACAACGCCCTCCACATTTCATGGAAAATCTATTGGCAATCATGATTTGGAAATGATTGACTACACGAATATAGCAATTAGTTTCGTGGGCAATGCGATGATGAATAAAATTATGGGTGCTTCCACTATCAACAAGAATGATGAACTTCCTATGCTTGATGTAACCTATTATCTTTAGGGTCTGGGGAGCAGAGAAGCCAGTGAGAGAATTTAGGGAAATGACCAGTTCTACTTCCGGAGGGTTTGAGGGAGGGGTTATGTTAGTGGGTTCAGGTGACACATACACAAGGGGAGCTTCAACATCCTCTTCTGAAACATCCTCTGAGATGGCCATAAAAGTATTTTGTTCCTTACACTTGTTTCCTGGAAAATATTTGTCATCAAAATTATAACAAAGGCCTTTGAGTTGGTGTTCAACCATTTCGGCCCTGATCAATTTTTGGATCTTTAGTGGAGTAGAAGGAAAAGTGGGATTTACTAGTTTAGTGCGAGGAATAAAGGAGGGTTTCCGGTTTTGAGAAGAGACAACCTATTGTGCTTCCTTATCTCTTTTAGTATCCTCCACCCAACTCCGAGGCTGAGCCATGAGGACATGGGCACAAATCTCATCCTTGAGGCCACTGATAAAACATTCTCGGAAAAAAGCATCAGACATGCCCTCTGTACGAAAAGCCAGTTGCTCAAAATCAACTATAAAGTCTTCCACTATGCCATATTGTTTCAACTTTGTCAAACGGCCTAAATGGTTGGTGTTAGTGTCAAAGAATTCATTAATCTCTTCCACAAAGTGTGTCCAAACAACATACCCTTGACGGGCAATTTTTCTCCATTGCCACCATTGCCAATGTTCTTGATCTAGATGGAGAACACCATATCAAATTTTTTCCAACTCATCTGTAATGTCGTACAAAGAGAAATAATGTTCCATTTGAGTTACCTAACCAGTGGGATCTGAGCCATAAAATTTGGTCACATTCACACGTGGAAGGCATAGGTCACGCTGAAAGTGATGGGGCTGAAAATTATGGGAATGAGAAGAAGTTTTAGCTTCGGTATGTGAAGGTGGGTCAGATAAAGGGGGATCTGTAGGGATATGCATCTTGGTGCAAATCATCGTAGTGACATAATCAAGCTGGGTAGTAATGTCTTGTTTGAGGTCTTATTTGAGTTCCTTGATTAAGGCGATGATGGAGGAATGCATGTTTTTATTGATGGTGGCAATATTGGCACTAAGCTGTCTCACTTCTTGTTTGGTCTCTGTGAAATTATATTGCAAGGTATTGAAGAAAGCTTCCAAGTCTTGGCTATGAGTATGGGCCATGATGACGAGGGAACCGAAAAGGGGTGGGTGGGGTCAAAACATTCGCTGAAAAATGGTAGGTATGAATGTGATAAGGGTGAAGAGAGAAATCCAATGGAATATGTCTCAAATAATGGTGAAATAGGATCTAGACAAGGTTTTCTGTCCCCAAAGGTTAGGTATTCAAGGGTTCTACATACAAGGGTTTTCCCTGTGCTATACCTCTCTGATATACATGCGAGGTCCAATAGTAGTACTCAACCCAATATCTCAGGGAACCAACTAAGGAGGATAGACCATGCCCTTAGCCATACTACCCAACTACCTAGGTACTAGAGAGTATCTTCCCGAGTGTTGTTCTCGGTGGCACTATAGAAGTAAGACGACCGATCGGTTTATCTAAAGAGGGGTTCAGTAAATCTAGGCTAATCCCTATACAGGTGTTGTCTGATGTGCTACCACTCGAAGGGGTACCAACAAGGGTTAAAAGGGTGACCAAAAAATGTGCGCTTAAGTACCACTTGTATTTCCTACGTGTATGAATCCTTGACCGTGGGTTTATGCATGTAACGATAGATATCTGTAGCTTAAAGGCGCTAGAATACGTCTCTACCCTGAAAAAAATTAACCCACAATTTTCTACTGAAGAAAGTGCTCTGATACCACTTGTAATATTCTATATATAAAAAGTATGTAGAACAAAAATAAAATTCTAGAAATGGCAGATGAACAACAATATAACCAGAACAACACCACAACAATACCAAAATGATACCAGAGTAACACCAGAAAGAGAAATTTGATTACTGAGAGCAATGTTCACTTGCCTCTTCGAGGGGGCAACCTCCAATAGAGCAGAGCTCTATTACAATAATATCAAAGACTAAAGTTCTCATACCCTCGACTCCTATTTATACTAAATATATCTATCAAAAGATCTATCTAGAGGAAGATCCTTCTAGAAGCGAAAGATTCTATTAGGTCTTCTTACATTCGACTTATTCTTCCTTATTGATAGAACTTTATTACATCAGAATATATTATTCTACCTACGTGAGGGGTTAGGTCCCTAACACTAGAGCCCTAGAGGGAAGTGGGAAGGCTTGAGGCACTGTGTGATAGAAAAGGGGGATCCCATTCCTTGGGTTGTGCAAGTTGAGGGGAAGAGAGTTGGTGGATTGGGATGGATGTAGGAAATTAACTTGTTGTGAGTGGATAATAGACACCCTTAGGAGACACTCTCTCTTGTGGTTTCATATCCCTAGCTCGGGGGTGATTTGCTGCTAATATTTGGAACAAAAAGTCTATGGTTTGGAAGAACGCCTTCCCTCTACAACTGGTTGCACATTTTTTGAGAAAGGTAAGTGTTTATATATGTTCTATATTTTATTTATGGGTTTAAATTGTTGCATAAACTATGTGTTCTTGAGTATTTATATGACATTGTGTGTATGTATGATTAGTTGCATTCATGTTTATTAAAAAAATTGTTAGATGCATGGGCATTTTTATCATGCTACATGCATTTTAACTTAGTGGCTACTGAATTTTTTTATGGGTTAGTAGTGGGGGTCCTTCAAAGTGGTATCAAATCCATTGTTGCAACACTAGGCCTTCCTGGGTTTGCTACAATAGGGAAAAACTTTAGTCTATGTGTAGAGTTGGGCGAAAATTCAGTTTTTCCTAGCATGAGGAATTGGGGTCAAGGCCCCAAGTTTTTTATTTTTATGTGATGGTCATTTATGGGGATTGATTTGGCCTATAAGTGGCTACATTTGGCTTAGACGGCCAAGTTGGGTGTTTTTGCGATGACTGCGAGCTTGAAATATGGAAAATTGGCCAAATGTTGAAAATATTTTTTTTGTCGATATAGCGTGTATCTACTAGGAAGAAAGATATTTTGTTGGCGAAGCAAAAAAATTTCGGAGGCAAAACATCAGTGAATAAAAATATTTTCGATGACAAAACATCGACAAGAAAAGAACAGTGGAAAAACATCGGTAAAGAAAAGAATTTTCGGTGGTGAAACATTGACAAAGAACATATTTTTCGGTGGTGAAATGTCAATGAAGAAAATATTTTTGGGTGGCAAAACGTTGATGAAGAAAAATATTTTTGGTGGGTTAAACATCAACGAAGAAAATAATTTTTGGTGGTGAAATGTCGGTGAAGAAAAGGATTTTCGGTGGGAAAACATCGACGAAGAAAAAAGTTTTCATTGGATAAATGTTGACGAAGAAAAGACTTTTTGGCAATGAAACATCAATGAAGAAAAGACTTTTAGGTGGAAAAATGTTAGCAAAGAAAATACTTTTTGGTGACAAAACATCGGTGAAGAAAAGACTTTTTGGTGACAAAACATCAGTGAGGGGAAATATATTTTATCACCAACAAAGAAGAACATGTTGATAGCAAGAAAAAATATTGTATTGCTAATAAAGGAGAGCGTGTCAGCGAGAGGAAAATATCTTTTATCAATGATAAAGGATAGCGTGTTGGCAAGGGGGTGAAGATAATAAATTGTTGATAAATAAGTTAAGAGAAGAAGAGAAAGATAAAGAAATGAAAATAAGTTAAGAGAAGAGAAAGAAAAGAGGGAAGAGAAAGAAAAAAATAGAAGAGAAGAAAATAATAGGAGAAAGAGGAGGAAGAAAGGGAAGGATAAAATTGGATAAAGACAAAAAAGTCTAAAGCCAAAAACTTGTTTTGGCCATAACATGAGCATAAAAAATCAGAATCAGGTGAAATTTAAAGGGTATGTCCATAGTGATGAAGGCTACAATGTGTCAATGAGGGATAGTTTTGCTTCTATTTTCTAAAAAATCCAAAATTGTCACTTTTAAAGATCTATGTTGTGCTTACTAACCAAAGACCAGATAAAGGTAAATTTTTTGTAGGGAGTCCAAAAAATAGTCATGAATATACCTATTTGGGATTCTAGCAAGATTCAAAAGGGTTTGGAGTGGAGGTGCGAAAATAGGGAAAAATTCATTTTTCCATGTTTCACTTTTTCTTGACTTTTGAAACCTTTGTCGGAGGAAAAGGGACTCTAGATCACTAATTCACAAAAAAATATTTACTTGAAATTTTACCTACTCATCAATATAGACAACTTTGTCTTGATGAATTTTTTACCAGTTTTTCTCCATTGGGGAGGTAACCATTTTTTGTTGTAAATTGTAAGTCTGGGGGAAATGCAAAAGGACAAAGTTGCCAAATCTAGATTGATGCAGAAGTTGGATGGAGCATCAGATCGTGAATCTAGGAGTTGTTGTGTATTCAAAATCAAGAATAATATCAGTGCTCGATATAAAAGTTTTCTTGGTTCTTGACAACTTTATTTCTACAAGAGGCATAAGTTATCCCTTGAGATGATTGGTACTAGTGAAGCCAATGCAAAATGGGTGAAACTATTGATTTTGGAAAGCCATAACATTCAACTCAGAAATATGATGGAGACATAAGTACAATCATAAGAAAGATAATTTAGAAGCGAATATTTTTGAAAGCTCATAATTTTGATTAGTTTACTAGCGTTCTTTGAAAAATCAAGGAAAAGAAGGGCATGTAACTTAATTAATGACAATTTTACAATATCCAAAATTCTAACAATAATTGTTGCATGCACATTTCTTGCAAAATTAAAGGTATAGGAAAACACCATTTTTTCTTATATGAGGAATACATATATGTAGGATGCCCGAGGATCTTATAGCCATAAAGATGAGATATAAGGGTTACACATCAACATGGGAAATGAAGATACCGAGTCCAATGGACATAGAAGAAAGTTAGAGACCATGAAGCTGGTTGAGACTATGAGAATCTTGTAGAAATAAGTGCAAAGTTATAGAGAAGACAATGGATGGTTGATAAGAGCTCAAGATGAGAGGAATCAAATTGCTATTTGGCTACTACAGAGTCTGTATATGTTGCAGAGAAAAGTCAATAAATATTCTGGCACAAAACAAGTAACTAGTGCAAGGAAAGTAGCAAACATCCATATCTCATGATAGGAGGGATAATCATAGGGGATCTAGGCAATAAAGGAGTGTTGGTAGACATCATCATTCACTAGGAAACTCAACTAGAAGAGCACATGTATGTATAGGGTCAGAGAGAAACCCAAGTGTGTCCCTTTTTATAAATCAAAGAAGGAGGCCCGAGTCATATATTTTGCAAGGAGAGCTCAAGAAGCTCAAGCCACCATAATTTGATGGAGAGCATAGGAAGGGAGAATATGTTGAAGCCTGATTGTTGGGCATGAGAAAATATTTCCATTTTCATAATTACTCATCAAACCTGACGCCAAGGGTTTCCATATATCACTTTTAAGGAAGGGATTCCATGTGGTAAGACTAGATAAAGCAGGTCAAGCATATAGATAAAAGGAGAATTTCCTAGAAGCATATCAAGAGATATTTTCAGTAGTAGTACTTGTCAGAGAATTACTATGACAAGAAGATGCAAGAATCATTTGAGCTCAAGCTAGGAAATATGACCATGGAGGAGTATGAGAAGAAATTCTTGGAGCTTCTGAAGTGCCTAGACTTCATCAAGGATAAGAAGGTAAAAATCCATAGGTTCTTGAGTGGGTTGCCATAATTTTACAAATATAAAATCCAATTTGATGAGCCTAGAACTTTGGAAGAATCCATCATAAAGACTAAGTATTTTTATGAGAAAAACAAGGGAAGGGCGTTTTTTCAAAAGGGATATGATGATAAGTGTCAATTTTCACATACACTCTTATGTGACTAATTTTCAGATCTGAAAATTGCTTCCCAGTGATATAACAGTAAAACCATAACTGTTACCATTGAACAATTTTACACTGAAAATTATTGATTGAAATTACATGCAGTGAAACAAAAAAGATCAGAGATGAATCAACAACACATATGAGACACAATATTTGTATTCTTGTAATATCATCAAATTCATAAATCCTGACAACAAAAACACCCCTCCCAACCAATACAATATCAACAAATATGAGGACAACCTTGTCCTCTCAGCCAATACAAATGTCACCAAAAATCTTAGGACAACCTTGTCCACCAATAACCATACAAATCATAAAATCAACCCTCAACACTATCTTGGAAATATCTTTTTTCTCACAAATCTGTTGTAGACCTTTTGTATGACTTGATGACATTATGTGTTATCCATGTATGAACCTGCACCTTCCCAATAAGCACTGTACATATATACAAGATTGTTCCTACTACAACCCGTGTATGTAGGCAACTGTTCCCACTGCAATCCACATACATATGTGACTGTTCTCATTGAAACTCACGTACATGCATGAAAACCTATACGAACAATTCCATACGACTCACTCCACTTGTACAATTTCTTCCTTCTATGGATGCCTCTCTCTCTCCCACACGTGTGGTTTTATTTTCCCTGCCAATAACAAAAAATAGAGAGTCCTCAACCCTAGGCCATATTTTCCACCATGCAGAATTTCCCTTAGCTAAAAACACCAAGTGACATAGCACAAGTGCAGACTCACTTATGCTAACTCCATTCTTCCACAATGATCAAATGTCACAATGAACTCTCTCCTTTATATACAGGTCCAATGAGTGATTTTAGGCACCCCTTCTAAACTCAACAATTAATTAGAATATTTTTTTCTCTTTGTGGGTGTGACACCCCATCATAAGCCCACAAAGACCATTAACTTTCCCATGATGCCCTAGCCTCATTCTGGGGCCAATTTCACTGAAAGGAAAATATAGTGCCAACGAATGTTCCCACATGCCTGAAACCTTGGTATCTTGTGGGAATACCTCCCAAAGATACAACAACCAACACTCCCTCTTAGAGAGGGAGGTATCCTTTCCATCATCATCTAGATGTACCTATGTCTCCCATACTTGAAGTGACTTTGTCTCCTCTACCACAATTTCACTTCAATCCTCCTTACTAGATTCTCCCTCTCTCACCGAAGAATATCCTTGTCTCCAGTCCTCCTAACTGGCTGCATCGTTGGCCATTGAAGTGAATCCTACTGTCCAATATGACTCATTGGTTACTCCGTCTGTTACTGAAGAAAATCCTACTCTCATGCCCTCCTGACTGACTTCCTCCTCTGTCACTGTAGCAAAACCTACTGAAACAATTGAATCCTCCATGGAGGGAACATATCTCATAGAAGCCTCTTTCCTCTGTACCTCTTTTCTATCTTCCTCAACCCATGACAGATGTCTATTAGTCTTTGAAGATTCCTCTCTCCCACTTGAACTTGAGGGGGAACTCCCTCTAAGTGTTTGAATCTCTCTTTGAGCCAAATGACTATCTCTGAGATCGATCTCCCTCTAAGTCTACATGCTCCCTCTAAAACATGACTCCCCATGAGTTTGCACAACCTCTAGAGCCATATGCTCCCTCTAAACCTGATGATCTTCTCTAAATTTTAATATCGTATGAATAGTCTTGGGAGGCTACTCCTCCCTACTAGATCCTGAGTGATAATTCCCTCTGAGATTTGGCTTCCTCTGATCTGACACTACTGGTGGGGATACCTACTTCATCACTGGTGGAACTACTTGCTCCTCTTCATCCATCTCTCTACTCTTGATGGCCACAAGATGCATATGATGGCCCATTATCCTATATAGGTTTCCCTCCCTAACTCCAAGAATAATTGTTACACACCAAATTCCCACACTACTAAGTATGGATTTGTCACACTTTAGTGAGGGAGTGTTTGTCATAATCTCTAGACATGTTAGGAAAGAAATTTATCATATGAAGGTCAAAATACTATGTGGACATGTATTATTCATTTTTATTGAGAAAATGAAATCAATTTAGTGTGAGAACCCACCTCACATTTAGTTTCCTAATATCAAGGAGAAGTTGAGAATCTCATGGATGGTTGAGAGATTTTCTCAAACCAATATCCTATTTTGATGGATCTTGAGAGATATTTTCTCCCTAAAATCCTTGGGAGATATTTTCTCCCTAAAAATCCTTGAAAGATATTTTCTTCAAAAAAATATTGGAGATCCCAATTTAGTGGATCTAGTGAGTGATTTCCTCCATGGTGGTTAAGCCTCCAAATCCTATTTAATGAGGGAATTCCAAGGTGAAATGGAAAAAAAGGAGTTCAAAGTGTCAAAACTTTGATCTTGGAGGAAGGAATCCATCAAGAATTATCATTATGATCTTAAGACATTGAGGCAAGGGCTAGACTAGAGAGCTTGGAGGAGCTGTTGCAACGTCTATGGTTGGTTTGTAAGTACTTCACCATGTTTCTCCATTAATATAACTTGGCCTATTTCCTTCATACTATTTTTTACACACGTATGTCTATATAGATATATTTTTTCTTGTCTATTGATTTTTTTAGGAGTAGAAGGTATTGTTCTATTCCTTGCAGAATGTTTTCATCACGGTAGGAGCTTGGACAATAAGCCCAAAGATTGACAATCAATGAGGAAAACCGTCAAAAAGGAGTAAGTCACACTTATTTCTTATATATTTTCTATCCATAGACATAAATAATAGATCTAAAGGAATGTTAGTGTCCATTTGTTTGTTTTTCTATCTTGGTGAATAGGGGTCTAGATATCCAAGGGAGATTTCACCTATTTGTAGGGAAACTATTCTATAACATAAAAATGGAGACTCCACCGAGGATACAATTGTTCTTGTTCTTGGGTTTCTATCATTTGAATCATAGTCCTCCTTTGATATTTTTCATGTTGATGCTTGCTGCTTGAACCTTTCCTTCTTTCTAGTGAATCTGGAAAAAAAATGTTTTTGTTTCAACCACTTCCAGGCATCAACGCTCCCCCACAGTGGCCCATAGAGCGTTGAAAACCCTTATCAACACTCCTTTCCAATGTATTTGGGAGCATTGACCCCTATTCAATGCTTTGTTTGCCTCCTTACATGAGCGTTGATCTCCTCTTGGGGTCAGTTTTCAACCTATTTTGCTTGCTTCTCCTCATATTTTTGTAGTATATTCCTCTGAACTTGGTTATGAATTTGTTTGATTAAAATAAACATGATCACCAACTTTTATTTCCTCCTTTGAGCTTGAAAGTCCTTCATAATTAGGGAATGAGCATGATTGCCTTAGGTTAACCCGATCCTTGGGTCAATGTCTGTCTTACCATTGGTTTGATCCTCACCAAGAAGGTTTTCAAACCCCTGATATCCTAATTTCAAAAATTATCTTGAAGTTTTTGGTTCTTTATACTCATTTTTGAGGTCTTCAAGCAATGATTTCTTTTCTCTTTCACCATTTTTAGTCCTTGATTGAACAAGTTGTCTCACACTTGAATTCTTTCAGTTCTCATTAAACTTTTGAGTTCACTTTGTTTGGTTTGTTTTTGCTTCATGTTCCTTTTTGTCAAATATTGATTTCTTTCATTCTAATTGAAAGTAAGGAAGAAAAAAGTTGGCGTTTGAAGAGATTTCATTGCATATACAATCAAATAAAGAGAATTGTTTGCATTCTTAGGAATCTTGTTTTGGTACTGCTAGTCTTGTATTTGATTTAGGATTTCATATTTGTTTGATAATTTGGCATCATTTTGAAAAGTTGCATGATATTGAGTCCTTATTAAAAAGAAAATCACTATTCTCCTCCTCACATATATAATTAATCGAAAATAAATGTTTGCATTTCATTCTTTTTTCATTCTATTGGAGTGGAGTCTCACACATCATTAGTTTCATCTCAGTGGACCTTTCTGAGTAACAAAAGCCTTTAAAATCAACCAGTGCACTAATAAAATCAACTAGACATTTTTTGGTTTATAGTACACGAACAGTAGCATAGGGTTAGAATATTTGGACTAGGAAAAGTGAGTAAATTGTCCAAGATTAATAAACAAGACTGTAGAACACTAAAGAGTGATCAAATCCAACAGTCGTATAGGCATATTTAGGAACCCCCTCTATCACAGGGGATAAACATGAGGTCAGATATAGAATATCAATGAATATTACCCCACCAAAGCTTTACCAATCGTAGAGGAAAGAGACTCTATTTGGGGTATTTCTTGAGAAACTGTTGGTTTCATTTGGTCTTGGTGCTTCATGAATCCTGAATCGATTCGGGGTCCTCATGAGTCTTACCATTCCACTTGTCTTCAATACTCTTGAAGAGCTTCGTACTTCAATATCTTTCCCATACGTTTGGTCCCAACTGTCGACTGTACTCCCCTGGAAGTCGGTTATGATTTGGTAACCTTAGTGGCCTTTCCTAGGTATCTATAGAGGTGATTTTGGGGGGATTCCCATGGTACCCGGGGTAGACATCGCATCAAAATTTCATTACTCTTGGAGGGTGACCCCATGAAGAAAGGGTTTCTTGCACCGAGAAGGGATATTCCATGGAGGTCGGGGTTATTTCTTCTCATATATTTTTCGACGACTTGATATCCCATCTTCGAAATATCCTTCTACTATTTGGTTGGTTGATTACCTGTAGATTTTTTTAGGGGTCTCTGATTTCAGATTTCATAGTTGTCCTTAAGGATTGTCTTTTTACTTTCACCATGGCTGATCAAGGGATTCAAAGATCTCGCAGAATGCAAGGTTTGGATCTTGAATTTCAGTAACCTCAACATGACCTTTGTTATGAATGAATGGTCAGAGAACAAACTTCTGAAATCATGAGTGTAGCTCCTGGAAGTGGACAACATGCAGAAGAACCGATCACAACCTTCGTGGAAGGCCTTGTATATTACATGAATCCTCCTTTAACTGATCCACTTGGTCCATTACTCACTGAAAAATTGTCCATGAGATTTCTTGATGCTTATTCTTCTTACTATTTACTAGCTAGTTTAGCCACTAGGAAATATTTTTTCATGAACCCACCGACATTTGGTTTTCTAGAGGGATTGGGAGTTTCACCTCCCTTATTCATAACTCCTATAGTTGACCTTGCAAGAGAAAATATCACTACTGCTGGTGCTTCTTCTTTACTGGGAACATCCATGACCCAATTTACTCCAACACAACCACTTGTGAGTACATCTCTTTCCGCACAAAGGTCGGGTAATATTCTTGCTTCACTAATCCCACATATGCGCACTCCAAGTTCTTTACTTGGTCATCCCACTGGTCAGATGGAAAACATTCAAGTATTTTAAACAACCACATTTACACAAGCTACTCAACCCCCATATCCAACTTTACAAATGGGGAGTTCTCCTATACCCTTCAATGGAGGTCAATATTCAACTGGGGGGAAACCTTTTGTTGGGGGGAAACCCTCAACTATGAGGAAAACTCATATGTGGGGGCCACAACAAAAAACTTGGGCCAAAACCACTCATGCAGGTTATTCCATTCCCATGACTACTGAACTGTGTCCTGGACAACCATATCTAGGGGTTGCAAATCCTTTATGGGGTCAACCTAATTCGGTGGGCATTCCTAAACAAGGATTTTTTCCCAATGAATCCATGAACTCCATGATCCCAACACAATATCACCCTCAAACAAAGTATATGGGAGGTCCATTAGGTCAATTGCAATACATGGGGGGACCATTGGGTCAACCACAATACATGGGAGGACCATCAAGTCAAGTGCTATACATGGGGTGACCCTTAGGTCAACCAAAATACATGGGAGGTCAGCCACAGTACATGGGAGTACCATTTGGTTTTTCCATCCCGTCGCAACCTATATATGTTCCTATTGGTGTTCCTACATCGCATGGTTACTACCAGTATCTAGAGGCTAACCAAAAACTTCCATTCTTGGCTATATTAGATCTTCCCGATCGGTCATATTTGGCCAATGATCCCATACTACATTCCCCATTATGGCCCCCTATCCCTGCCAAAATATCGTCTGACATCCCAAAATTTGATGGGAAACCCGGGGAAGATCCTAATAACCACGTAATGAACTTCCATATCTGGTGTTCTTCAAAACCCTTGATGGACAATTCCATTTGTTTACGACCTTTCTAGAGAAGTATCACAGGATTGGTAGCTAAATGGTATATTGAGCTTCCGTGACACTCCTTTGGTGACTTTAATACTTTAGCTATGTATTTTTTGACACATTTCCAACTGTCAATTTGATATGAAACTGATACAGAGATTTTAACTTCTCTTAGGAAATCCACCTCCACTCACATATCTGATCATATTCATAAATGGAGGTGGCGACGACGGTTAATTAAAGTTGCTATTCCAGACCAACTCCTGGAAGATTGGTTTACCAAGTCACTTTTTCCACCCATCGCTACAGATGTCGTGATGGGTGGTGTTTTCACTGAGGAGAAAGAGATTAGTCATGATCAATATTTGGACTTGGTATATTCCCAGTCCATCATGCTTTATGATCTGATCCCTCATGATCCTTTCCCGTCGGATGAACCATCAAGACCTGCTCCAAAAACCCATGCCGATCGAAATGAAGGTTCTGACACCAAAACTTCTCACCCTCCTATGCAAACCTCCAAAGTGAATGTGGTCCAAACCACTTCATCTCAACAACTTGGAGGTAAGAAGAAAAACAAGGGTAAATCCAAGAATTATTCTAACCCACATGCGAGTACAAAAACTGTTGATACCCATCCGAAAAGGAAGGCTAAGATTCCCTACATGATTTGTGCGGAGGACCACTACACAAAATACTGGCCTCATCGTGAGAAAGTCACCAAATTTTTGAACGGTACCTCCAAACCTGTAGTATTAACTAACCCTTTTTCGATTCAACAACAAAAAATGGTTGCGCAAAATACCGTCCCTTCGCAAGGGGGAAATGAAAATCATCCTCACCATGAGGATTCTTCTTCAAGCATCACTTAGGTCTTTATGTGTAAGGATAAATTTATTCTAAGGACCATAGCTAAGACTTATGACATTGGTCCAGATAATAATGCCAATGGAAGTGCTACAGATAAGCCCTCCACTTCCACTCCTCCTCCATCCTCCGCCCCTCTTCAGATTGAGAGGCATGTTGTTGATTCAGTGTTGTGCCCACCCAAGAGAAAAATTCAAAAGTTGATCTTCAATCCAAGTTCTCACACTACTCAAAACTACAACATTGTTGAAGATTTGGTGCAAGCACCTTGTGCTATGTCGACTCTAGAAGTTATACAAAACTGTCCAAGTCAACGTAGAACCCTGTTATCAACCATTGGAGCTGTGGATCCAAAGGAATCAAATATGATTATTTTAATATGGAATATTTTAAGCCGAGGCTCTCCCACCACTTAGCTTTCCAAATTCAAGCTATGGTTGGTGGGAATAACATCCACCGCACTATTTTGGATGAAGGAGATTCCACATGTGTCATGTTTTTGTCCTTCTAGAGAGCCATTGGTTCTCCTAAACTTAACCAGTCTCCTACCACCCTTAGGGAATTTGATGGACATGGTTTCCAACCTTACAGACTCTTAAAATATTTCACTGTAGATTTAAAGGGAAAAACCGTTTCTGTTGACATTGAAGTGGTTGACGCACCCCTAGATTATAATTTATTGTTTGGTCGTATTTGGTTCTATGCGATGACTACCGTCGCTTCTTTAGTCTTTCTCATTTTGCAATTTCCCCATCAAGGGAAAATTGTGACTGTTGACCAACTTTATTATTGCACACTAGATCTCCATAATTCTCCAGTGAATAATATCCCTTTCCTAGGAGAGTATGTAGGTCTCTTCAAGGATTCATCACTCATGGGATTTTTTTCCTTACCTTCCCTTGATCCCCCACATGAGGTTTCCATGCTAAATATGATTATGGATATGGTGCAACGATCCTTTGAATTTTTCAATCCTCAAGTAGTGCCTAGCCTAGCATAATCTTGTTTGCCACAAGCTCTGGTACATAAACCTTCCCTTCCTTCACTTGTCTCAATTGATCCTCTTTCTTCCTCCCTCTATGGTGAACCTACCCCTATTAGTAACAAGGATTCTAAGCGAGTGTATAAGAAGAGTTGGAGAATGAACCAAATCTTGGGAGACATGTCTCCAACCTCTGGTCATCATACTAAAGTTAAACCACCAACTTTTTATAATGTTACTGAGGGAAAAGTACCAATATATGAACACTATGTTGGGAAAAAACCCACCAATAGGTATCAATCAACGTACCAACTTATGGACATCATGTTTGGAAGATTCCCATTCATGGTTATTACAACAAGCATAGTTTATTCGCGTTTTCAAGCTTTTAAAAAAATGAAACCAACTTCGAGCAAAGTTCCTATTTCTGTGTCAAGCTTGTTAAAAAATGAAACATAGGACTTGGAGCATAGTTTCATTCTCTGTTTCAAGCTCATTAAAAAATGAAGTAGACTACAAGCATACTTCGTCATTCCTCGATCTTGTTAAACCACGAAGAGTCATCTTTCGAGTGGTAGTTTAGCCATTTTTCGGCCTCGTAAGACTAACTATGAAAAATGTATACTCTAGTCAATCATGACTAGAAGAGTTCTCCCTTGTATTTTTTTACACTTGTTTGCGCTTGGGGGACTAAATTTATGAAAACTAACATCCATGGAGTCATATTTAATATATTTTCAGACTCTCTAAACATGAAAAGACCATTGAGTTTTCCTTCTTTGGACTCGTAAAACATACATTGAAGGACCCATATGGGGCCGAACCCCTCCTTCTTCAGGTTCGTTAAACATATGATGAAGTATTCATCGAAGATGAGATATACTGAGCATCTTTTATCCTCCTCAAGCTCGTTAAAAAAAATAGGTACTCTCCAATCACGGTGGGGGAGAAAATTGAAGGAAGTGGGTTAAGTTTTTGGAAAGCATCATGGACGTTTTTTGTTTTCACCCTTGAACATGGCACATGTTTGCGTCTCATCTTATAGTTGGGTAATATGCTTGTCTCTGATTCACACCAATCCCATGAGTCCTCATACTCCTTCATCTCACCCGAAGACTTACCTGGTGATCGTCACACTATGTTTTGGTCTATCTCTCAGTCGATTCAATGTTTCCAAGTCACTTATTGTGCCTCATAATGTTTAAGGGAAGTTTCACCTCAAACCAACAATTCCGTAGTATTATCCATTTTCATACTTCTGTTAGTCAGTCTTCATTTGATCTATCATATTTTATCACTTTCCTATGTCAGTTTCGTGTCGATGATGGGGGAAACATCATGGCCCTCCTTCGATGATTTTGTTCCTGTCAACTTCAACACATTATTTGGGACCTAGACTTAGAAACTAGTTAGTACCTTGGAGCCTACATGCCTCAATGGCGGGTTTCCTCACATTCAACAATAGGTTTACACCATTGGCCTATGATCAAAGGATTCCACAGATGTTTGGCTTCAACTCATTTATTCACATTTGCTGGAATGTACTAGGGTACCTTGGGAGTCATTTTCATCATTGGTTATTTCCCTCACACTTGTTAACAATATACATCAATGAATGGTAATCAGGTTGTTTCTATCATGTTTGACATCAAGTCATCTATTCACATGGTTAGAATCATACTATTTTTGGATCATGATGAATACCTTGGGTTGGGCACATGATCTGTTATGTGCTTTACCCAGATTGTGATGGATATTATCTGAGTACACTCACCCTACTAGAGACCCCACTAATATATATATTTTCACATAGATCCACTTTTTATTAGTCTGTGGCTATTTTTTTTTCATATCGTAGCTCCACTGTGTATTATTTTGTGGCTACGATCAAATTATGTCATGGAGCACTAGTAAATTTGGGTCATTTTGTGATGGCCATTTCGATTCTCTTGTGACGTTATGTCATCGAGATTGCGATGAATCTTGGGTCCCTCAAACGTTGCATCATATCCCGTGGAAACTACGACGAACCTGAGATAACGTGGCAAGTGTGATGACACAATGTTGTCGTCCCAAGAGAGATGACTTATGAAGGTCGTCACAAGAATGAAAATGGATGAAATCATCACAAGAATGAAAATGATGGACGATCCTCTTCGTCATAAGAGAAATGACATATCCTAGTTTCAACGATGAAAAGGTCGTCACAAGAGCGATGAAATGTCGTTTGATGCGATGAACTATTCATATGATCGATGATCGTGTTTACCACAATAAAAATGCCATATCATGGTTTCTATGATGAACATGTCATCGCAAGAGCATCGAACGATCGATAGTTGCGAGGAACTATGCGTACGATCGACGATCGTGTTCTTTGCAAGACAAACACCATATCCTAGTTTTTGCGATGAACAGGTCATCGCAAGAGCAATGAACGGTCGATAGTTGTGACAAACTATTCATATGATCGGTGATCATGTTTTTCGCAAGAAAAACTCCATATCATAGTTTTGGCAACGAATAGGTCGTCATAAGAGCGACGAACGATCGATAGTTGTGATGAACTATTCATACGATCGACGATCATTTTCGTCGCAACAATGACAAAATATATTTATTTTAATTTTTTTTTTTAAGATTAATGAAAGAATGAGGACAACTACAAAGTTGCTACTAAATGGAATATGTGAAAGCTTTGGCAGTAAACATGCTTGAAAGAGAAATATTTTCATAGGATGAGAAATATTTTCATAGGATGGTCTCTCCAATTTATGAGATGCTTAAGAATAAAAGAGTGACTTTCATGAGATGAAGCCATACAACCCTTTCATGAGTTCTTTCATTAATGGATGAAAAGTTGAAACACATTAAGACATCTAATTCTGAGATGCCATTAAAATATGGATTTACCACAACATCTAGTTTTCAATATCTAGTTTTGTGATGCCATTAAAATATGGATTTACAAAAACATCTAGTTTTCATGTTGAAAAGTATTGCTCAAGTATTGTATTAACATCAATTTGCTTCAAATATTAAAAGAATATAAATATTTGTAGCTGGAAGAATATAAATGTTTAGAAACTAAAATGTAGAACTTTGATCTCTTATTCCATTGCACTATTCCCTATTGTATTGCATCTACTATTGACAAGCATAGACAATATGCTTTGTCTCAATCTCCTTGAAGAAACTCCATTTTCCACCAAATACTCTCTAAGACACTCCAACACATTTGACACAAAACAAATTGTGAAATTAATATCTCCAATTGAAGCATGTGTAAAAGTGTGTCACAATTGGTTTTCAATTTTTATTGAATTTATGAGAATATATGTTTTTTTTATGAAGAATTTTTGTGTGAAGATGGAAAGTAAAACAATTTTCCTAAGACTATCAATTCTCACAATTTGAAAATTATATCCAAGCCTTCCAAGTGTCGTAAATGATGATGATGAAGTCCACTAAATGCAACAAGTAAAGGTATGATAGATTTGTTTATAGTGAAATTCATATGTGAGTGAGATACATGGGGATGGAAAGTATTTGCCTCATGTGCCTTCACAATTCTATGAATGGCACTTGATAGTAAACATCAGTTTCATAACTAGGATACATATTCATATATTAATGTGGAGAATGATTTGAGAGATTCAATTTTTCAATAGGTAACATGAATTTTTAAAGAGCATGGTGGCTTCATCAAAATACCACTCCTGAGCTAAGCATGGATACTTAAAAAGAGAGTGCATCCCTTGTGTTGGAAAAAAAATATGTTATATTTCATGAAGTACCCTAGGAAAACAACTATGTTTTGATGAAAAAAAAATATGGAGCATTGTTTGGATACTTATCTCAATCTACACCACAATTTCTTTTGGCACTGAGGGAGAGTTTTGTACATTATATTTAAGTTTCTTTACCTTTTATAAGTCTTGGTTTGGGGGCTTGAACCTATCTTGTTTATTGTTAAGGAGTGTTGATGGAGGGTTTTCACTATCCTAACCTTTATGAATCACACAAACCACTTTTAATTATGTAAGGTGAAGAACATAATTTTGATATGGGATAGCTTTTAGGTCCTCGGATGTGTGCACAAGTGTGGTGATAAATGAAAATGACTACTTAAAGTATATTGTTGGAAATAGAAATTCAAGAATTCACAAGAATAAG
>SNQJ01S0025091.1:159568-180136 GCA_010110895.2 Picea sitchensis
GATATTAGAAAAATATCCTTAAAACTAAGAAGGAGTGAGATTTAATAGAACAAAGTCCCCAATATGGTTTCCATTCTACATATGAGGTTATGCATGCGAGTACCAAAAACTTATCCTAGTTGGTTATCAAAACTAAGAGAAGATAAAAAGGATTTGTGAACAGCAAGTAAAACAACCTATCTATCCTCTAACATGTATAGTAACTTATAAACAATCAAAACAATTAATTTCAATTATTCAAACAACATTTTTTGGGGAAAAGAGAATACATTATTTATTATCCAGTGAAAAGACATAATAACATGAAATATATCACCTAAGAGGAATCTTTCAACTTATGGACTTCAATATTGTCCATGGGAGGATCCTTTAACCCTCCAATAGGCTCTCTTTATCTATGAATATGAACATGCAAAGTTCCCCTTGTGCATGGAAAATTTGGAGGGGAGAATGGGCAACATGAAAACAAGACGACACTAGATCAATTGAGAGAATGCAATGGTGTTCTTACTCTTTGGATTAATTCCTCTAGCATAACCTTACATTTATAAGTTGTTATGAAATGCATGGCATGGATTTGTATTTATATGCATGTGTTGAAGTTTAAAATAACCCATATGACCGACTTGACTCAAATAGTGTCCCAATACCCTTCCATTAGTGAGGAAGGGACAATTGTGATATGGTATAGTTATTTTATCACCGACCACACCTTATAACCATAAGAATTTACGAGTTGCAAAATTCCTCGATTCACAGAGTAGGTATTACAAACGTATTCAATAAAACATAGTGCCTATAGACCACACTTTTTAAGTCAATTGTAAATTCAAACAATGAAGCTCTTTCAACTTGTTGAGAGTAATTGGTATTGTCCTTGATAAGGAGTTATAAGAGAGATCCATGTCCATGAGATTTTGCAGATACCCAAGTGAATACATAATGGAACCTTCTAAGGAATTGTTGGATAGATTCAATGATTCGAGTGCAGTGAAACTTCCAAGTGTTGGTGGAATGACATCGGTTAATAGATTGGTAGAAATGTCTATAGCTAAAGAATTTTCAAGTTTCTCTTTCTCTAGAGGTAAGGGTGGAATAATTTCCTTTGGTGCTAAAGCAATACTCTACAAAAAAATAATAAATATTACAATAAATATCACAGGAGAGTAAAAAATATCATAGGAGTGTATAGAGGTCATTGGTGTAACACACCCAACCCCCTATCCACTTTTAGGCTGGTGGGATGTTTGATTTTCATATTCTTGGAACTTGGGATGTGTGTTTAGGTTCATTGGTGCCTATGATTTGTAATTTGTACTCGGAAGTGGTATATATATCTCATTCATTTCAAATACTGTATTGCATAATTATGGTTATTCTTATACTATGATATCCAGGGGACTACTTATACACAACCACAAAAAACCAAGTTGAAGTGTTAGATTAGCTGTGTGAATCATATGATATGATGAACTAAAGGGAATCCTATATGCTACAATATACTTGGGTGTGGTTCATTAGATAGAATTATTGGCCCCATAGTGTCCCACAAAAGATGGTAATGTAAAAATAAATAAATAAAAGGAACCTTAAGAAGTCATAAAAAGAAGAAAAAAGACAAGACATACCTGATCTTTGATATTCTAGTGTGTAGCATTGCATTGATACAACATCTAGATCATCTGCAAATGCATGAACTGCATATTGTAGTAAATACAAACATAATTATATTTAGTTTTTAGTAAAAACCAAAAAATACTTTTAAGACATGTCAATAAATCCTAATAGAAATTAAAACCGACAAGATTGCAAATAGTAAACACCATTGATATTATTTTTTGTAAAATCCATATGAAAGGAGATTAAATAGTGACACACAAACACACATCTCATATGTGACAGTCTGAATAAGAACATCTTGGTTTCGATTTCGAGAATAATTTATTGGAGTTGTCTGATCTTGGAGAAAACCTCCCACGATTTGAAGGAGCAACAACAAAGTGAACATTTACTATGTTGTTGCTCTGTTGTATTGAGAGAGGTTTGCTCCAAGAATAAACGGCTCCAATAATTTTTTCTCTACTGAACGGGACCAACCATGTGAAGGTGGAAGCTCCTATAGCCCTCCCCCCCCTCACATCACTCTCAATTCCCCAATACCCAATCTATATTCTCATTCAAAGGCATATGTCTTATATTGTGCTTTTATAAATGAGATTTATCATTCAAAATATGTTACAAATATACTGGCTATATAATGTACATCTATCTGTCTTATAAAATTATTATACAACATCAATTTATTTTAGTCTTCTTTTGTGTTTTCCAGTTCTTAAGTAATTCATCCATGTCCATGTCTTCGTTTATTGGGTGCTCTTCAACAACTGATGTTGCTTCATTCCTTTCATGCCGAACACGCCTGGTTTCGTACCCATGAAGTGGAGGCTTCTGTGAGGGGCCATCACCTACCAAAACAAAAAATATTAAATTTATATGGCTACTTTTTAAATATCATTGAAGTAGTTCATTAATATTAAAAAAAACCTCTGCAATGTAATTATTTACCTGCTGGTCCACTAGTCGACACCGTTGGAATGGATGCCCTATTCTGTTGATCATCTTCAGGTCGAGGGGGCTCAACTACGACATTCTCTTCCATTGAAATGAAAAAAATTATAAGGACAAAATCGTAAATGTATAAGTACAAAATTATTAAGTACATGATTAATATACAACCATTTTATCATCGTGGGCCTCAGTCACATGGACATCTTGGGGATGCACCCCACTGGGATGGGGTTGCTGGGGAGCACCATGATCTTCTGGCCGCACTACACTATCAAATATTTGTTGTCCAATTCTAACATATGTTCCTTTTAAAGTCATGTGGATTGACTAGAAGTGAAATTTCAACCACATTCAATGAATTAATGGGAAAAAATCCAATTAGGAGTACTCTTAGGCTAAGAAACAAAGAGGTCTCAAACTCCATGACATTCAAAGATGGTACCTTGGGTGGTTCCATGTCCACTCATACATGGGAAACCACATCCAAGTGGTATGTCTTTCCCACTTGGAACTATTTGTTATTGAGCTTGATCAAATCCTATAAATAGAGGCCATGAGCATGAAATCAAAATATAGAAGGTTAAGCATTTTATGTTGTTTGGATGAGTCTTGGAGAATCATATTTCTGAAGATATCACTCTTGCACCTATATCACCAATATTGTGCATTGATATATTCCCTTGGAGAGATTTTTGCACACTTCTTGTTCAACTAGAGAGAGAAGGTTATAAAGGACAACAAAGGACCCTCCCAATAAGGAGAGGAGAACCCACCTACTCATCCCAATCCTCTATGGTGTAATCATTTTGGTATTTCCATTTGGTATACATTTAACCCTTGCTTATATTTCATTGTGTCATGTTTTATTCCCATTCTCATTGCATTTATGTTTCTTTTTATCTATTTACCTTGCATTGATGATTTGTGTTTGGAATTACTTTCACATTATAATTGTGGTATAAATTTTTCCTAGTTTACACTTAATGGTCTCTTTTTTCTCACCCAGGAGAAAAAAAAAAGACCAAATAGATTGGTGACTACACTAAGGATCACAGTGAAGGGTGTTGGGATATGTGAGGTGTGGACAATAATGAGGTTGTATGCAGACAAGGGTGACTCAATGTAAATGCTCCACCCAAGGATAGTATTGAGTCCCATTAACCACATACCTTGTCCATATTTGTTAGTAACACATCACTATTAAAAATTCAATACTTGGTTCATAGTCAGTTGATTTCAAGGGGCATGTTTCCATTTGTGATCGTCACTTCATTCTTGTTGACATCAACACTAGTTTCCAGGAATGTTGAAATATCTCAGTTCCCATTATCATACAAATGGTGAACCCTAGATGGGATAGAGAGAATCATAATTTATCTCTGCTTCCAATCACCCCCCTAATGTTTGACATCAACACATATCCACATCAGGATGGGTCTTACTTTATGACAATTAAAATTACTAGTTCCAGTTGAAGACCCTTGGGCTTGACAAACCATCAAGTCCATCAAGTATGAACACATATTCCATGTGTCTATTTCAAGTTCCAAGGATATTTGTCCTCAAAGTAGTTCTTTACTGTTGTCGACACCCCTAAGGGTGTTGTATATTTCTACTTCACCAATTTTCTAGTTACAACATCATTGATTCCTTCATACTTCTTATGCTCATAGAAGAGCCCTCAACTTTTTGTCTACTATTGTAATACTTTTTGTTTATGGAATGAGGCATGGGGAATGAATCCCTCATTTGTATAAAGAAATTTCATTTTTCAATTATGATTGTGTTTTTGCAGGTGGATCTCACCTTGTACTCCATGGGATGTCCTCTCTCTCTCTCTCTCTCTCTCTCTCAACAAGAGTCAATGCACAAGAAAAATAAATGATGATGTATTTCAGCTATATGTTTTCTCCTAACCTATCACATTAGGGATGATTTTTATCACCTAAAAAATTCTCACAGAGCTATGCAAGTGATCACTGGAAGGACCATCAATTCAATATAGAAAAGTGCATATTCATGGAATTAATACATTGTACTTAGTAGAGCACAAAAACTATGTAAAGCGGGTTTTTAATTCATTTGCATGACTCAACAATGTGGATTTTGCATGATATGCCCATTTTTACCTTTGAAATCCACGTGGATTGACCAGAAGTGAAGTTTCAACCACATTCAGTGCATTTATGAAAAAACTCCCATCACAAGTACTATTAGGATAAGGTACAAAGAGGTCTCGAATTCCATGGAATTCAAATATGGTACCTTGGGTGGTTCCATGTCCACTCAAACATGGGAAACCACATCCAAGTGGCACCTCTTTCCCACTTGGAACCAACTATTATTGAGCTTGATCAAAGATTATAAATAGAGGTTGTGGGTGTGCATTCAAAATATAGAAGGTTAAGCATTGTTATGTTGCTTGGATGAGTCTTGGAGAATCATATTTCTCAAGATATCACTCTTGCACCCATAACACCAAGCTTGTGCATTGATCTCTCCCCTTGGATATATTTTTGCACACTTCTTGTTCAACTAGAGAGAGATAAGGTTCCAAAGGACCCTCCCAAGGAGGATAGGAGAGCCTGCATTCTCATCCTAATCCTCAATGATGTAATCTTTTTGGTATTTCCATTTTCTATACATTTCACCCTATTTCATTGTGTCATGTTTTATTCCCATTCTCTTTGAATTTACGTTGCTTTTTATCTATTTACCTCCCATTGATGATTTGTGTTTATGGACCAACATTCACATTCTAACTATGGTGTAACTTTTGCCTAGTTTACACTCAATGGTCTCTTTTTTCCCACCCAAGTGATAGGAAATACCAAACAATAAGTTTCTTGTTAAATGAAATTACTATTTTCATTTCATGCACATTGTAAATGTATTTATTTTCTTAATGATTTGTAATTAATTAATTCATTTATCCTTTTTATGAGATACCCAATAAACTATATGCTCAATCATATTACTGTCTAATTAATTGATTTTTCCTTTATGTTACAATGCATAAACAATACACTCATTCTTCTCATATTTAAATAAAATGCACATACTTAAGTGATCATCTTTTATATGCTTCAATCAATCTTATTTCTATGTACACTTGAAAATTTATAACTGATACCAAGGCTTCCTTACTTCTTCATGCCCTTCAAGAGACACCTTTCAATAAATACCAAGGGTGTCATGTTTATGCATGCCCTTCAAGAATCCAACTTTCTTTGTGGGGAAAAAGGTGCAATTGTTGAGACTCTATTAACTCAAGCTTTGTCACCCTTATTTAGAGACTAATGGTCACTGAGGAAGAAGGATCTCAACTTATTGCATGCCCCTCAGCTAAATCTTCTGAGTGACTGAATTTGTGGCCTACTCTTACGACATTGTACAACCTATATGTAAAAGCATCACTATATTTTCAATCTAGGTCATAGAAAATGAGTTCAAGTATGGGGAAATAGTAATGTTGTTCCTCCTCACCCGATAGTACCTTGTGAACTTCCATACAAGCCCATTACACATATTTGGACTAATTGGAAAGCATGTTCCATGTGCCCACACACACTACAATCAATGCATCAATTAGTTCCATAATCATAATCAAAGAATAACATTAACTATTTAACATATTATAATACCCTGACTCAATTCAAAGTCCAATACAATGTTGACACAATCCCACGTAAATATACACATGTGGTTTTCTTTTCATAGTAGGAAAACCATTAGTAGCAACTACAAGTTAATGTATCCAACATTTTCATTTCAAAGTGTCATATCATATGAATCGACAATATCATTTATGCCAATAAATCATTTTTAATCCATCCATGTTATCATAAAAACATTCAAATGAACCCATTCCAAATCATCACTTAAAGCTAATCAAATAATCAAAAAGTTTGAGTTTCATCCTCAAAGTACGAGCCAATAAATAAACTGAGCCATTTATAAAACATTCCCTCAAATAATAAGATCCGGTCTATCAAACAAGTAGAAACAAATGGGGCACTACATATCGGATGTGCATAGTTTATGTAGAAAACCACTAACCTTTTCTATAATATCCTCTTTTTCCTCTTCTTTCAAAGCAACAATTCTTAGGTTTAGGGATTTTTCATGCTTCTCTTGTTCTTCTTTGATGATGTTAGCAAGGTATTTTTTTTAGTGGCAATTTTTCATTAATTAACTATTTTTAGCATTTTTTTCTAAAAGCTAAATTTTCCAAATGACAATTTTTATTTAAAATTTCACCTATTTTATTTTTTTATTTTTTTATTTTTTATTTATTTTTTATATCAAATACAATTAGAATGATAATATTCATGAAACATTACAAGGATTAATAGTTTTATGTGTTTTTTTAATTGAATATTTTCCTACATTATCTACACGTATGAATTTATCAAACTAAAATATTCACCTAAACGTATGAATTTATCAAACTAAAATATTCACCTAAACGTATGAATTTATCAAACTAAAATATTCACCTAAAGTACTACACTTAGATATAATATTTGATTCCTTAAAGTTTTATGTGGATTTTTATGTAAATGTTAGCAATGCTTTCTTCTATATCCTTTCTCTTAAAGTTTAATTCGATCTTTACATGTCTTGGCTCATTCTTTGTCTTTATCTACTTAATGTTAATGCTCATGTCCTCAACCCTCCTCGGAAAAAAGCTCAATTTTTCATTCATTTGGTAAATATAAGATCTTTGACTAACCAATAGTTGAATTTGTGATCGCATTGCTTGCATTTGACAATGCATGAGAAGAATCACTTTTACATGGTTCTTTCATTCTTTTCATGGAATACTTACCATTTCTCTATTCTTTTATATTAAATGATCTTCATTTTGCTCTATAGTGTTTTAAATGCTCCCCAACCCATGAGATTGGTGTGAATGGAATCTGTGTAGATGCATTGGTTGGTTGATGTTTATGGTTAAATATGTTGTGATTTTGTTGTTGCAGTAGTGTTTTGGTGTTTATGGTTAAATATGTTGTGATTTTGTTGTTGTGTTTCCTCTTAAAAAATTTAATTTATTGGCTCCGTTTTTCCCTTAACTTTTAATATAGTTATTTCTATCACTTGGCACAGATCATGGGAATGTAGGGTTAGAAACCAACATTTCACCCTATATCAATGTCTAAGATATATTTGTATAACTTTCCTCTCTTGATTTTCTCATCCTCATTAGGTCAATGCATAGATTTTCATTATCATGTAAAGGGAATGAAAATAACCTTATGTGACCCTAATTTTGTACTAGAAAATTATGGGCTAATTTGGCCAAAAAGAAAGTGATTATGGTTTTAGTGACTTAAATATAGATGGTTCTTGATTGATAGGTAATTTTAAGCCATAGTTTAATTTGTAATCTATTTCCCCTCTATTGCATATATTTATTTTAAAAATGAAAAAAGCCTAACCATTTAGCTAAATGCCAAGGACATATGAATGTTGATAGGCAACCAATGTTGTATGATCCTGAAATTTTACTAGTGAATAGATTTGAAAATTGTGTATTTTTTATACACCATTTTGTCACACCTATCCAAGTGTCGCAAGTGTCACATCTCACTTTCCTAAGTGTCACAATTATGACATCTCACCCTGTAAGTGTCACAAATGCATTGGGGTATGATTAATCAGTGTCATGAATTAAATGTCATGATTTTATAAGTATTACAACATTGACACCATGTAAAAATCACATGACATGATCCCTAGTGAAGTTAGAGGATCAAAACCATCATTTGGAGGTCAAAAACCCACATTTCTCCTTGTATTTCTAGCCTTGTTTGACCAAGGATGCTCCCCTCCCCACTCTGGGAAAGCATCCCTCTTCCTTTTCCAATTCAAGGAGAGCATAAAGGATGCCATGTCTTCCCTTCTGGGGGAGTTTCCTTGCAGTTAAGGAGGTTTCCTTGGATCCAGGGGAGTTATTTCGAGAAGGATTTGGGTTGTTATGGCTTGAGATGACTCATGCCTTCGAGTTCCTCCATTTTGAGAAATAAATCCTAACCTAAGGAGGAAGAATCTCAACCTTATGCACCTAATACTCAACCATTCCCTTGATTCCCTGTGTTGGTTAAACCTCCCAAGGTACCATATAAACTAGGCCTCTCAAGGTTCAAGGGGGTTCATGAAAGGTATCAAACTTTTGATCTCATACTTCAGGAGTATTCTTGCAGTGCACATAAGGGGACAGAAAGGAGAAGTGTGGAGGAATACTTGCAACACATCATGGTTGTAAGTTGTTCATGTTTCTTATATCAATAAAGAGCTTAGCCTATTTCCATACATCTATCTTATTCATTATTTCTTGCATGTGTCTACTTGCATTTCAAGTAGGATTGCTATCATCTAACATTAGGTAGTAGTGGTAGAGAGTTTGTATATCATTTTTGTAGGTTCATATTCATGCTCAAGTTGTGGATATGGAGCTCAAGCTTTGGAACAGCGAGAGCAGACTATTGGAAAAGGTACCATTCCTATTTCTTTCCTCTATCTTCTATGCAAGTAAAGAAATAGAATAGATGGAGTTTGGAATGTTAGTGTCTATTTGTTAGAAATGTCTTAGTTGAAGAAAAACTAGCTAAAGAGAGCTCAACCTATCTATAGGGTGATATTTCCCACAACAATTTTTGAAATCCATACTGGGGAACAAGTGTTTCCTTGTTTTTTAGTCTCTTGCCTTTTTCATTGTTGATTTGAATGCTTGCTTTCTGAGGTTCTATGTGTTTTCACCCTCTTTGAGTAGTTTACAAAGTCCTTTATTTTCTTTATGCTAAGTCTGGGCTGAGTTTCACTTGATCTGGGGCACTTTTTTGGCTTGTTTAAAGCTAGGATGCCCCCCCCCCTCGGTTTCTGGACTGATTTTTGGCCCTTTTCCTCTCTATTTCTTGATCCTTTTTTACTTATAATTAGGCCTCAGATCCTTGTTGGATTTCTTAGGACTTTGTTTATTTGAAATGTTTTTTTATATAACTCTTTTTTCTTTTGATAATGTATTATCTTGGATCAAGTTGTGAAAGTTCAAACATTCAAGATTCATCAAGTTTCATCCGATCCTTGGATGTCATTTTTTATTGTCAATGGTTCTAATTTTTGGGTGATTGTCCAATAATTAGACTTCTGTCTTTTTATTTTTGAAAAATTTTGAGTTCTTTTCTTGTCAGTTTTGAAAGTTCATTTCATTAACTTGGAGATAATATTGTTGGCATGTTTACAAGAAGAGCGTTCTTGTCATTTGTGGAAAGATTAGAGTGTGCATCGATGGCAAAAAAAGAACATAGATCAAATCTCAGTGAAGAAGAAAACAATATGTAGAGATCAAAGATCAGGAGAGATAGCCTTCTGAGATGCATAGACGAGATCCCATACATCAAGGCTTGAAGAAGGATCAGAGGTCATGGCCTTTGAAACTTAGAGATTTGAGAAATCCAAAGCTCAGGAGGAGGAGCAACAATGGTCATTGGATCACCAATCTCGAATACCTGATGTCTGTTAGATCAAAGTCCAATGAACAGAGGAAGCGTAGAGGAGAAGTACAAATCTGATCCGTTGGATCTGAGTGCCGAGGAACAAAATCCATCGGATCCAGTATAATTTTGAAGAGGATAATGGACGAGATCCATCCTCCAAATATATGAAATGTGAAATCGCGATGAGATCTGAACCGTTGGATCCAGAGGACACGTGGCGAGAGATCATCATTTCACTGACTCGCGAACTGGAAAATTTAAAGGTGAGTAGTCCTCCAACTTTGCGAAACATGAAATCCTGATAAGATCTGGACTGTTGGATCACAGAGGGCTGTGGGCCGTTGACATGGAGCAAGTTTCGGAAAATCGGGAGTCAGGAGAAGGGAGGTGAGTAGTCCTCCAAATTCATGAAACACAAAGTCTCGATAAGATCTAGATTGTTGGATCACAAAGGGTTGTGGGCCATTGATATAGAGTATTTTGGATATCGAGAGTTGGAAGAGTCAGAGTTGGCTCATGTTCAAACACCTGACACGCGAAGTCGTGATTTGATCACAATCATCGATCAAAGGGAGAGTGTGGACCGTTGATCTGGCACGATGAAGTCTCGAAGGGCGAAGTGCTGAAGTCCCAAAGTTAATGAGGACCATTGATCCAAGAGGGACAGGCATCGTTGGATCATGGACTTCGGGTGAAATGCTATGGGAGAAAGTGAAGTTTGAGAATTGAAATTCTTGAAGGTCAGATTCATAGAGGAGATACTGATCATAGAATCAGGGAGACAGGTGTCTGCAGATCATCAACTTGGGGATATTGTTGTATGGAACAAACGAAGGTTTGAGGTTTGAAATTATCGGAATGCGAAGTTCCATCAATCGTTGGATCTGGAGATCAAACAATGACCGCTAGATCAGGGAGATCTACGTCAGTAAATCTTGTCCTCAAGGAAATGTGGCAAACCATGTCAGTAAAGAGCATATGGGAAACCACATCAACAAGTACACATGTCATATGAGCATTGAGACTAAGGATCGTGCGTGAACAAAGGAAATAAGGTAGACCCATCGATTGAAGAGGACATATGTTAGTAGATCTTCCATTCTAGAAGATATCCAGTCAACATCAACAGGGTTTGAGACTTGAAACTCCCAGAGCTCGGATCACGAAGGAAACCTCAGTCGGTGATGGAGGAAGGAGAGATCTACTCCGTGGACTTGAGAGAACATATATAAACCGTCCATTCAAGAGCACTGTTAAGATCATGTTATCGATGGTCGTGCTCCATTGCAGGTCCAGAACATGCTCAGGCCTTATCTTTTCGTAAGCAAGTTGTAATCGAAACCACGATTTTTGGAGAAAGGACACATGGAGCCTCGTGGTGAATTGCAGGGTGAAAAGAAGTTTTGTCTAAACCACCTTTGGATGCGACCACAATCACTTGGTCACATGAAGCTCATATCCCAAGGTCATATCGTGAAATGAAGCCAACGCTCACTAGATAGAAATCAGGAAGTGCCTTTTGAATTTTAATAAGCGTTTGGTCACCGTCGGTGGTCACGCGAAGGAAGGGGATAGAAGCCAAAGAAGCCATAGTTGATTGGTTGTAACTGACATAGAAGATGAAGAGTCTCGACTGTAGAGAAGATAAGGAATCTCAGCATAACGACCACTGATGATGAACTCACAGAGAATAGAACCACCATAGAAGATGAAGAGTTTTCATGATGATTAGGAGATGACTCGACGTGAGAAAAGCATACATAAAAAAGAAGTGAAGTGATTCTATTGTCAAGCTATGCAGGAGTGAGGAAGAGCTGCAGTGAACAACCTGTAGGGTAGAACAATCACGCAGTGAAGAGTATGTAGTGGCATAGCACATGAAGTATGTAGAAGGTGCACAGAGAGTATAAAAACGCAGAACAAAGAAGAGATGGTTGCTATTGTTGAGTGTGATTCATGCGGGTAGAAGCATGCGATGTGTAGGAGTTGAAGCGCAAAAGAATCAAGGAACATAAATGCATATCTGAGAGAAGAACAGAAAGCTCAACAGACGTGAGGAGAGAGACACTGATGCAAGCAGAACAAAGCAGTGTAGCAGAAAAATGATTAGATTGGTAAGCCATATATAAATGTTGTATCATTGTGATAAAGTTGTAAAGAGAAAAGATTTATATTTTAGGGTGGTAGGGAGGTGCTTGGGAGGATTGGTGTCCTCAGAGTTTCAAGTGGGTGCTTGAACATAGGGAGTTGTAGCTTGCATCTGGTTGCAGCTAGAAAAACTAGGGTGGCAGGGTGGTGCAAGGGAGAACTATTGTTCTTTGTTATACATTTTGGTGCATGTGTGACTGGAATTTTGTGCTTCCATCCAGTTGGTGTTGGAACACTCAGGGAGTTGGTGCTTCCTTCTAGTGGGTTGTAGAGAAACCAGAGATTTGGTTCTCTCAACAAGTTGTTGGTTGTAAAACAAAGGTTGTAGCCTCAAGAGGATTTGGAGCTCATAATAATGATAATGTAAAGAAAATAAAGATTACTTATCATATCAATAAGAAGAGGTTTTTCCCTTTATGGGTTTCCTTAGGAAATATCTGTCTCTATATATTTCATGTGTGTGATTGATGTTTAATATTATATTGCTTACTTCTCTACATCATTGTGATCGTCATTAAGTGTTTTGTAAAGAGTTTAAAATGGGCATAATTGTTTAAGCACAGTAACAACTGATTCACCCCCCCCTCTCAGTTGTCCAACAATTGGTATCAGATTCGTTTTCTTTTATTTAAAGGTAGATCAACAAGATTAAACATGTCAAGCCATGAAGGAACTCAACCAATAAGGCTCCTCTGTTCAATGGAACAAAATTTTCCTTCTGGAAAGTTAGGATGATAACCTACATAATTGCTTTAGGTGCAGATGTCTGGTATGTGGTAGAGATTGGTTATGTAAATCCAGTTGTACTAGCTAATAAGAATGACAAGATAGAATTCAGCTTCAACGCTAAGGCTATGAATGCTATTCTGAGTGGGCTGGCAGAAGAAGAATTTGTAAAAGTTATGCACTTAGAAACTGCCAAATAAATGTGGGACAAACTCATTAGCAGTTATGAAGGTAATGAGAAGGTAAAGGATACCAAGCTTCAAACCTACAAATTATAGTTTGAACAACTAAAGATGAAAGAGGATGAAACTGTTGGGAAGTACTTTCTAAGAGTTGAAGAACTAGTGAATGCCATGAAGAGTCTTGGTGAGAAGTTTGAAGATGTAGTTTTAGTCCAGAAGATTTTAATATCTTTGCTAGTTAGGTTCAACCCAAAGATCTCTACTATAGAATAACTTAATGATCTAAAAACTCTGCCTTTTGATCAACTTCTAGGAACTTTGATTGCATATGAAATGAGGATAGGTAAAGATAAATCCACTTCTAGAGAAGCATCATTTAAGGTTGATAAGAATGAGGAATCTGAGCCTGATGAAATTGAAGCAAAATTTGTGACAAGACTAAATAAAGGATCAGGCAAGTACCAAGGCAAATTTCCCTTCAAATGATTTAAATGTGGAAATATAGGTCACTTTGCATCTAAGTGTCCACACAAGAAGCAGAATCAGAATTCTGAAGGATAAATGAAGTTCAAACCCAAGAGATTTGGTAAAAAGAAACGTTTATGTGTAAACAATGATGAATCTTCAGAAGAAACAAATAATGACTCCTCGTGTGAAGATAAGGTTAATGAATTTATGCTTATGGGCCAAGAGGATTATGATAATAAAAGCATAGGAAGTAATGTTGACGATGAAGAAGCTGTGGTTGACTTGGAAGGAGAACTGATCAGTTCTCTAGAAGAAATTGCTAGACTCGGATCTATTAAGAAAAAGAAAAACCAATTGTTGATACAGTTTGAGAAAGACAATAAAGAACCTAATGAAGACTTTGCCCTGCTAAAAGTGGAATTAGAATAGGCAAATAAAATAGAGGACATTTTGAAACAACAATTATCAGAAAAGAAGGCAAGATGTGAAGCCTTGGAAGAAGAGGTAGTAAAAACAAAAAAGGAGATGGAGAGGTTTAAAAAATTGTATCTTCAAAACCTTTCAAGCAGTAAAGCTACAATAGAACTAAACCACATTTTGAGCAAATAGAGATCTCCATTGTTGAAGACTGGTTTAGGTTATGTAAATGGTTCAAGCAGTAAATAGCCAAAAAGAAAAGAGCCAGTAAAGATGATCAAGTTCCAAGTCAGCAGACAATCAAACCATGAGAGTAATATGTCACCTAAAGCTAATAAAGACAATATGATCCCTGATAAAAAACAAAGAGATTAGAATATGGAGCAACAAAATCCAAGAAGAAGGCAATCCTTCAGGTACCAAAATTTCTTTCATGGCTACTATTTTTACTGTTCTAATTTTGGTCATAAGATTGTAAACTGTCAAATTAAGTTTAGAGACATGCAACTGAGGAGGTCAATAAATAGACAATCTTTACAACACAGAACTAAGAATCCAATGAATAGACAACGTAGCACCAATCACTTTGAACTACTAAACAATGAGCTTGAATGTTATAATTGTCATAACTTCAGCCACTAAGCTGCAAACTGTCATTTGAAAAAGTACAAGGCAGATCCAAGGATAAATTATTTAGCTAGAAATTCTAGCACATGGAAAAAGAAAGACAAAAGACCCTTGGTATATAGACATTGGATGTTCCAAGCACATGACTGGAGACAAGGATAAGTTTCTGTCTATAAGTAAAATCAAAACAAGAAATGTAACCTTTGGAAATTATGAACCAAGTAAAATCCAGGGTAAAGGGATGGTAAGTTTGAGTAATAGTAGAGGAAAAGCCCAGGATGTTCTGCTTGTATATGGGATGAAACATAATTTTCTCAGTGTAATTCAAATGTGTGACAGAGGATGTGAAGTGGTGTTCACTTCCAAGGATTGTAAGATAAATTCTGTAAACTCGGGACAAGTGGTGGATAAAGGCATAAGGATGGAAAATAATGTATATGTGATGAAAGAAGATAAAGAAGAGTGTCATCTAAGAAAACATGATGAAAGATCATTATGGCATAGGATACTTGGACATATAAACTTTGACCACTTAATCAAGCTCACAAATCTTGAGGCAGTAAAAGATATTCCAAGAATATGAAAGCCACAAGACTCTGTGTGTAAACCCTGCCAAGTAGGAAAGCTAACCAGGACACAATTTAAATCCAAGAGCTCTACTTCAATAGAGAAATCACTCCAATTAGTTCATATGGATTTATGTGGACCATAAAGACAGGAAGGCATAGGGAAGGAAAACTACTTTATTCTAATCATTGATGATTACTCCAGACTTACTTGGGTTTCTTTTCTGAAAGAAAAATCTGAAGCATTTGAGAAATTTAAAATATTTAAGGCTTTAACTGAGAATCAAGCAGGCAATAGGTTAAAGGAAGTAAGATCAGACATAGGAGGAGAATTTATGTCAAGTGAGTTCAAGGAATTATGTGATAAACATGGGATCAAGAGAGAATACACAATCCCAGGAACTCCACAGCAAAATGGAGTAGTTGAGAGGCAAAACAAAACAATTCAACAAATGGGCAGGTCAGTGATGAATGAGAAGAACATTGGTCAAAATTACTGGGTAGAAGCAATACACACAACAATCCATATTCTTAACAAGGCCCACCTCAAACCACATGGTGACAAGACACCTTATGAACTATGGTATGGAAGACCTGCTTCAATCAAACACTTCAAAGTATTTGGGAGTAAGTTCTACATAAATAATAATAATGAAAACCTTGGCAAGTATGATGACAGGGATGATGAAGGAATCTTCTTAGGATATGATACTAATAGTAAAGGATATAGATTATTTAATAAAATATTGCATAAATTAGTTGATTGCATTGATTTAAAGTTTGATGAAGGAGTCCCATAAAGAGAGGTGAGCAATATTGAGCCTACTACAGAGGACATAGCTGAAACGAAAGATGAACAGGTCCAAGAATCGGATGGAGAAGAGACACCCACACAAGAAGAGTAAGGACAACAATCGTCATCAAATCCTTCCTCCATAATTACTCAAAAGAATCATCCTGAAAGTTAGATAATTGGTGAGAAAGACAAAGTTGTACAAACCAGGAGAAGGATAATCAAAGACACCAAGAAATCACATATGGCCTTAATATCCATGGTGGAACCCAAGAACTTCAATGAATCCAGTGAAGATGTAAATTGGTTAAAATCAATGAATGAGGAATTGGACCAGATTGAAAAGAATGACACTTGGGAACTCGTTCCGAGGCCAACAAATAAAAATGTAATAGGATCCAAATGGGTCTACAAAAATAAGATGAATGAGCAAGGAAATATTGTAAGAAATAAGGCTAGATTGGTCTGCAAAGGATATGCTCAAATACTAGAAGGACTGGACTTTGATGAAACATTTGCACCTTTAGCAAGATTAGAAGCTATTAGAATGTTTCTTGCCTATGATTGTCATAAACAGTTTAAAGTCTACCAAATGGATGTCAAGTCAACTTTTCTAAATGGAGATATAAAAGAAGAAGTCCATATGGAACAATCAGAGGGTTTCCAACTGTCAGATAACCCTAACTTTGTCTGCAAGTTGAAGAAATCCTTATATGGGCTGAAACAAGCTCCTCATGCATAGTATCACAAACTAGATATGTATCTATGAGACAAAGGGTTCAAGAGAAGAACAATTGACAACAATCTATATATCAAAACAGAGGGTAATGATATTCTCATTGTGTTGGTCTATGTAGATGACATCATCTTTGGTAGTAATAATGCTTCATTGGTAAAATGGTTTTCTTCCGCCATGTAGTTTGAATTTGAAATGTCTATGATAGGGGAACTGTCATTTTTTCTTTCCTATAAATTACTCAGAGGTCTGAAGGAATATTTATTTCTCAAGAAAAATATCTAAGAGAAATGTTGAAAAGGTTTCAAATGGAAGATTCTAAACCTATGAGCACACCTATGGTCACTGGATGTAAGTTAAGCAAGGATGATGATTCACCTGATGTTGATCAGAGTTCATATAGGTATATGATAGGCAACCTATTGTACATCAAAAAATCCCGTCCATAAATAATGCATGTTGTTGGCATCATAGGAAGGTATCAGGCTACATCTAAATAGAGTCATAGATGTCAAAAGAATATTCAGATACTTCAAAGGAACAATGTACTATGGCCTATGGTATCCTAGAAATCAAAATTTTCAACTATTAGTCTATTCAGATGTTGATTGGGCTAACTGCGTGGATGAAAGGAAAAGCATGAGTGGATGTGCATTCTTCTTAGGAGATTCCTTTGTATCATGGTTGAGCAAGAAGCAAGGTTCCATTTCCTTATCAACTACAAAAGATGAATACATTGCAGTTGCCACATGTTGTACCCAAGTATTGTGGATGATTCAGACACTTGCATACTTGGAGGTAAAATATACTACATCGATCCCAATTCATTATGATAATACCAGTGCAATCAGTCTATCAAAGAACCCTGTATTTCACTCTAAGACCAAGCATATACCCATCAAGTATCACTTCTTAAGGGAACAGGTGACCAACATTGTTGTTGTTTTGCATTATATTCCATCCAAAGATCAAATTGCAAATATCTTCACTAAACCTCTTACAAAAGCTCAGTTCGAGTATCTATTCTAGAAGTTGGGAGTAACCCCATTATCAACCTAAGAGTGTCCATCCTATCAGGGGGAGTATGTATTGGTTGAATATCTCATACCTCCGACAAGTACTGCAACAACTTAGGGGGAGCATATTTTCTTTGACATTGATGTCAAAGGGGGAGAAAAGGTGTGGTCTGGATGCTATAGTTGGAGAATAGCGCAACCTTTTAGGGTTGCCATCACTGCAAAAGGGGGAGATTGTTGGCATGTTTACAGGTAGAGTGTGATTTTAATTGATGGCAAGATCAGAGTGTGCATCGATGGAAAAACAAGAACAAAGATCAAAGCTCAGTGAAGAAGAAAACAATATGCAGAGATCAAAGATCAAGAGAGATAGCCTTCTGAGATGCGTAGACGAGATCCCATATATAAAGGCTCGTAGAAGGATCCGAGGTCCTAGCCTTTGACACTTAGATATTTGAGAAAGCCAAAGCTCAGGAGGAGGAACGACAGTGGTCATTGGATCACCAATCCCGAATACCCAATGTATGTTATATTAGAGTCCAGTGACCAAGGGAAGTGCAGAGGAGAAGTACAGATCTGATCCATTGGATATAAGCACTGAGGACCAATAACTATCAGATCCAGTATAAATGCAAAGAGAATAATAGACGAGATCCATCCTCCAACTCCGTGAAATGTGAAATCACGATGAGATATGAACCATTGGATCTAGAGGACACATGGCGAGAGATCATCATTTCGTTGACTTACAAACTAGAAAAGTCAAAGGTGAGTAGTCCTCCAACTTCGTAAAACGTGAAATCCCGATAAGATCTGGACCCTTGGATCACAGAGGGTTGTGAGCCATTGATTTGGAGCAAGTTTTAGAAAATCGGAAGTCGGGAGAAGGGAGGTGAGTAGTCCTCCAACTTCATGAAACGTGAAGTCCCGATAAGATCTGGACCATTGGATCACAAAGGGTTGTGGGCCATTGATCTAGAGTATTTTAGATATCGGTAGTTGGAAGTGTCAGGGTTGGCTCATGTTCAAACACCCGACATGCAAAGTTGTGATTTGATCACAACCGTCGATCAAAGGGAGAGTGTCGACCATTGATTTGGCATGATGAAGTCCCAAAGGAAAAAGTGTCGAAGTCCTAAAGTGAAAGAGGATCGTTGATCTGAGAGGGACACACATCGTTGGATCATGGACTCCGGGTGAAATGCTCCGGGAGCAAGCGAATTTTGAGAATTGAAAGTCTCGAAGATCGGATTTGCGAAGGAGATCCTAATCGTAGAATTAGGGAGACAAGTGTCTGCAGATCATTAACTCCGGGAGATTGTCGTATGGAAGAAACAAAGGTTTAAGGTTTAAAATTCCTGGAATATGAAGTTCTGTCAACCATCGGATCTAGAGATCAGACAATGACTGTTAGATCAGGGAGATCTATGTCAGCAGATTATGTTATCAAATATTGTCCTCAAGGAAATGTGGCAGACCACATTAGCAAAGGGCATATGTGAAACCACGTCAGCAAGTACACATGTCATATGACCATTGAGACTAAGTATCATGCGTGGACAAAGGAAAGAAGGAAGAGTCATCGATTGAAGAGGACAGATGTCAGCAGATCTTCCATTCTGAAAGATATCCAGTCAACATCAAAAGGGTTTGAGACTTGAAACTCCTGGAGCCCGGATCACGAAGGAAACCTCAATCGGTGATGGAGGAAGGAGAGATCTGGTCCATTGAATTGAGAGGAAAGATATGAAGCATCCATTCAAGAGCACCGTAAATATCGTGAGATCGATAGTCGTGCTCCATTGCGGGGCCAGAACATGCTCGTGCCTTAATTTTTCGTAAGCGGGCCACAATTGAAACCATGTGTTTTGGAGAAATGATGCATGGAGGCTCGTAGAGAATTGTCGGGTGAAAATCAGTTTGGTCTAAACCACCTTTGGATATGACTGCAATCGCTTGGTCACATGAATCTCATAGCCCAAGGTGATATCGTGAAATGGAGCCAACGCTCACTAGACAAAAATCGGGAAGCACCTTTTGAATAAGCGCTTGGTCATCGTCGATGGTCACGCGAAGGAAGGGGATAGAAGCCAAATAATCCATAGTTTATTGGTTGTAACTGACAGAGAAGATGAAGATTCTCGACTACCATAGAAGCTATCGAATCTCATCATAACGACCACTAATGATGAACTCATAGGGAATAGAACCACCAAAGAAGATGAAGAGTTTCCATGATGATCAAGAGATTACTCAACATGAGAAAAGCATGCAAAACAGAGAAGTGAAGCGATTCTGTTGTCGAGCTATGCAGGAGTGAGGAAGAGTTGTAATGAACAACCTGTAGGGTAGAACAATCATGCAGTGAAGAGTATGCAGTGGCATAGCGCATGAAGTATACAAAAGGTGCACAGAGATTATAAAAATGTAGAACAAAGAAGAGATGGTTGCTGCTATTGAGTATGATTCATGCGGGTAGAAGCATGCAGTGTGCAGGAGCTGAAGTGCAGAAGAAGCAAGGAACATAAACGAATATCTAGGAGAAGAACAAAAAGTGCAGTAGACACGAGGAAAGAGACATTGATGTAGGAAGAGTAGAGAAGTGTAGAAGAACAATGATGAGACTGGTAAGCCATAGATAAATGTTGTATCACTATGATAAAGTTGTAAAAATAAAATATTTCTATTTCAGGGTGGTAGGGAGGTTCTTGGGAGGATTGGTGTCCTCAGATTTTCAAGTGGGTGCTTGAACACATGGAGTTGTAGCCTCCATCTAGTTGCATCCAAAACAACCAGGGTGACAGGGTGGTGCAAGGGAG
>SNQJ01S0025092.1:58389-90853 GCA_010110895.2 Picea sitchensis
TTATATTTCTTGTATAAGATATTTTCTCGTAAATGAGCAATTCTTCATTATAGTGCGTCAAACTTTGATGAAGGGTCCATGTTTTGAATAGATCACAAAATGTGCAAGCCCATGGATTTAATTATTATAAGCAAGTAAAGAAGCATTTACATGGGTGAAGTAGATGGGAAGTTCCCACACTTTCCACATAGGAGTAAATGCACATGCAATGGATATTGATTGTTCTGCATCCTCCTTAGACTATATGTAGATTAAGATGATTGTAGGCATTCAATGGAGAAATTGCATTATCCTAGGTTCCTCAAGGCATACAAAAAAACATAGGTAAAGCTTAATAAGAAATATTTCTTCTCTGAGTGGGTGAATGAACATCAATGCAAATAATAGTTTCCATCGTCTAGTAGATTGCTCCAAGGCTTATTTATATAGAAACAATGAGGAAAGGGTTTGAGCTCTTTTTCTTGTAAATGTATCATCTCTCTATATATATCATTCTACCTACTTCAAGGCTACATACATGAATACCAAGTAGTTGTTTACAGTTGTATGTCTCTCATGGATTACATCCCCATAATGTGTAACTTTAGGAGACATTGGTGAAGTGATTTTACAATTGATCCCCTAATGCCTCTTTGTAAATATAATTAGTCAATAATCAATTACTAATATATTGTTGAATCTAAGCATCTATATGTGGTGAAGTTGTTAGGTTTACCTGATTTTCTCGTTGTTTATGGATGATCATGAGTTACCGATTAATTAGTCGAATGACTTCATTTTTGTCTTTGGTAGTTAGTTGGGATACTAATCTGAAGTATTTATTGAGTATTCGACACTCTGCTAAATTTCTCCATCTTCATTCATACATCTAAGATCGAATTCTTTGTCTCCATAGTATAATGGTTTGTAACACCAACCTTGGTGAGTAGATCCTGAAAGGTTTCCTTTAGTATTTCAATATCATTCCATTTTCAATCAAATAAAATTTGTTCTCCAACTCCAAATCTATCATATGAGTGGTATAATGATAAATCAAAACATATTTAGCAATATCACCCTAGGGATGGAAATGCACCAACCCAAAAGAGAAAAAGGCATGGTTGAGGTGACAATGGGAAATTCCTAAGGATGCCTCTTGGGACTATCATGATATTTCCCTCCAAAGCTTAGTATTGCAACGGGTAAATTTAGGAGCCAACAGTCATTCCCCAACTCCATTTTTACCAAAATTATGCTCCGAAGCAGTATCAAAATAAAATATATACTCCTTTTTAACACATTTCCACCTTCATTTCCATCTTTCTAGTTATGCCTTTATGATGTTTAACTTTAGGATTAATGTGTATTTTCTATAGTGTTTATAATCACGGTTTCCTATGTAATATTCCATGCCTCAATTTCCTCATATAGCCATTTTTTTTATGAATTTGTGTAGTATTGCAGGGAGTAAATCCAAGAGCCAACAATCATTACCACAACCCTATGAAAACAATCATACTTCTTCTCCTCCTAGAGAGAATAGAGTGCACCTAGCTCTACTTTTACCAAGATTATTCTTGGAATCATTATTGAAATAAAAGATATGCTCTTTATGAACACATTTCCACCTTTCTAGTTATGCCTTTATGATTATAACTTCCAACGTTGATGTGTATGTTTTACAATGTTTATGGTTTCCTATGTGATGTTCCACGTCTCAATTTCCTCATGCAACCATTTATTTTATGAATTTGTGCAATTGTGTGTTTCGTATTTGAAGCATGAACTATCTCAAATACTACAGATATCCCAGTTGTTTCTCTTTTATGGTTTTTAGGTTTTTTTCATAGAATGTATCCTTATTCCTTTTTATCCATATTTTCCACACAAGAAACCAGGGGATTAGTGCTTAGCGTTTTCTCCAAAGGTGTTTACATTTTGTCATGAAGGGATATTTATTCCTCATTGTAGAGGAATGTTATTGATTCCATTTATTCTTTTTTATTTTAAGGAAAACTTCACGAGTAAAATCTAAAGGATGTTTTCCCACATTAATAGATGACATCCCTTGTAAACCCATTAGCATAAACTAGTGCACCTCATCCAGGGGGATTTGAACCAAGCACCCGTCGACACGAAACTTGTCAAATACCCAACAACATTGACGATAATCAGTTGAGCTAAACCCTTGGGCTAGTGATTCCATTTATTCAGGGAGGGGGTTGGGAAATTCAACAAAAATCCATGTCTCAAACTTCTTTGACTATTTCACAATATATGAACATTTGATTTTTGGATCCGATTTCATTATGACATAAATGGAACCATGATTCCCTTGTAATTCCTCTTATCTGCAAAAAAAAACTAGTTGTCGAGAATTTGTTCAGATTAAGAGACACATAAAGAAGTTGAATTTTGGAATGTTTGACTTGTCCCATAAGTGTTTCAAAACTTTTTTGTTTGTTTCTTCATGTTTGTTATAATAAATTTATTTTACTCATTCTAATCATAGATTTAATTTAAACTTAATTATTTGAATAAGTCACCAAAGACGTACCTCCTCAACTCCTCACCTACCCTTCCTATCCAACCAGGATGGCTTCAATCGCTCTGTTCTGGATTCCCTGTGACAATTGCTTGATGACTGGGAAGAAGAGGTCTATGGCTCCCTGCCATCATCTTGTCGCACCTCCAGGCACTGATGCATCTATTGGGTGGTCAAAAATATTCTCGCTCACACCCTCCTTAGCCTCCTTAGTGTCTTTGTTCCTATCCCTTCTATATCACCTCACTCACCCCACTCCCCCANGCTCCAGCCTCTCCCAGCACTCATCCTCCTCCCATTGTGGCCCCTCGCACCTCCCTGACGCCTCTCAAGACACCTAGCATCAACACTAAGGTGACACCTCCAACTATAAGTGGCACGTCGACAACTCCAAGCATGCACAGCTCGGCGACAACAACGGCTCCATGTATCAAAATTATGTTGATTTTCCTAGGCATGCACAACTCGTTGAAGGTTCCCGACATCAAAACAGTTGGCATCTCGGTCAAACACCCGTCCACAGATAGCTCCAACTCGGCTAGTGACAGTGACAGTGACTTCGGTGGTTGTCCAGTCATTGAATAAAATCCCATGGATGGCACCCATCCTTGATTTTCAGTCCTTGGCACCACTTCTCAAGTTTTTTTCAAGTTTATTTAGGTATTTGCAAACTTCTTTGGTTTCCGGTAAAAGACACACGGACAACTAAAAATCGGTCTTATTTTTTGGGGTATGCTTAGTTTCCCATCAAGGGAAGGTAGAATTCCATGCTTGGTTTCCCACTAAGGGCGGGCACAACTTTGTTCACTCTGTATTTTCTTGACTATACTTTACTTCGTTGTCTTTTAATATAAGTCTTTTTTAGGAATCCATATATTCTTTCTTGGTTCACTCTTTTCTACATCTTATGTTTCATTTGATCTTTGAATGATGATTGGAGTGTCCACTCAAAAACATCAAAACTTGTAAACTCTAACACAATTCATATTCGGAAGCTTTATCATAATTATGAAAAACTGTGAAAATATTCATACTCAAATACAACCAAATTTCTTTCCTAAACTTTTATTTTCAAATTTAATCATATTACATAATGACACTTGGATTTTTGAATGAAAATAATATGAATTGTTAAAACAAAAATTTATAAAATATAGTTTTAGATTATTTTTAAGTGAACTAAGTTTTACATACAAATAATTTAAAATCATAATAGAAACTGCTATTTAAAATCATAATACAAACTGCTATTTAAAATCATAGTACAAACTGCTATCCTGAAATTGTCATTGAATTAATTTTGATTTTTTAACCAATTTTTTAAAAGTTTGACTTTAAGTTATTTTCTCTTTACACAAACTTCCAATTGATAAGATTGTCTGAGCAAAGAAGTATAATTGAATATAAAATATCCTTACTATTATTATTGTGTTATAACTAAAATCATTGAAGAGTCAATATGATATAAAAGGTTTGAACGTGAAATGGTTATCTACCTGTCATTGCATTATTATTTATTATATGTATTGTAACTCTTATGAGAACGCTAAGGTTTTGGTTGTCACCTTATTTCTAAGGAAGTAATTACTTTTATGAGGGTTTACGTGTAGTTTATACAAGCATATTCTGCCTTCAATTCTATTATCCACAATACAGTGTATTGTCATTTGTTATCCATAATAGCATGTATTGTAATTTATATTTTTTATTAAATTTATTTATGTTTAATTATTTATGTACCCAATTAAGTTTAAATTTAAAATATGTTATATAGATACAATCATTTCAGTTTACTTTGATAATTTTTAATGTGTTCCCTTTCACCCATTACATAAGTACATTTTTCACATCACATGTGGTGTTTGGGTAATATATATAACTTCTTGTTCTAATTTTTAATGTGTTCCTTTTGATCCATGACATAAGTACATTTTTCACATCACATGTTGTGTTTGGGTAATATATATAACTTCTTGTTATATCAATATAGTAACATGTGGTGTTTGGGTAATATATATAACTTGTTGTTCTATCAATATAGTAATATGTGGTGTTTGGTAATATATATAACTTGTTGTTCTATCAATATAGTAACATGTGGTGTTTGGGTAATATATATAACTTGTTGTTCAATCAATATAGTAACAAATTACATTTGCTAGTTACTCTTAATTAATGAAATAATAATGATTATGTAGAAATAATTATTGTCAAGGGAGATTTTAACAATAATTATTTTTAGAGTATAAAAAATATATGTTTGTCATAAAAAAAAGTTATGATATTTTTCACTTTGTTTAGTTTTGAAATTCATTATTTTTCCAATCCCTATAATCCAAGTACATATTTCAAATCAAACATTTAATGTTTAAACCCTTCACATATATCTAAAGRATAATTAGAAAGTTTCCCTACTAGTGGCCACATACTAGCTTGGCTAGTTTACAAGATTTGCAAAGGAAGTTTACTTCTAACTCCCCTTAGTAAGGATCATACATATTGATGGAGTGCATGTTTCTCATTTTTTCTTCTGAATTTCAATCCATTTAAGTAATGACCCATATCAAGTTGATAACTAGAAGTTGTTGGAGAATTTAACAATACTAATTATTTTGCATCATCCAAATAGGTTAAAGGGATTTTTTCACTTTCTTAATTTGAATTATTTGATCCATGCCTCCTCTTCATTCCTGTAAGGATGTCATTAGGCTAGGAGACTAGCGGTAGAGGGTTTTCCCCTTAAATCATAATTGTATTCATATCTACACCACAACCCTCGGTGGGTGGGTCAAGGTCCTTTGCAAAAGTTACAAGCTCGAGTGATTTTGGATCCTTTTCTTAATTCCACCCAAAAGGTATACTTCAAATTTTCTTTTTCAAAATATTTCCACCAAGAAGGTTTGTTAATCTTCTGCTTGTGAGCCTAAAAACAATTTTCTTCAAATAAATAAATAGTTGTCACGTGCTCATGCTAAAAATAGAACCTACAATGAAAAACAATATCTTCATAATATATTTGTTGTGTCCAACTACAATTATCACACTCCAACGTAATTTTATCAAGAATTCTTTAGCTCAAATTTGCATAAATGGAGTGATGTCACCCAAGTCTTCAGTCTTCGTAACTAAGGTAATAAACATGCCCAAAACATTACCAATAGCCACAAGAGAATTTTATATCATTGTATTCAAGAGGGACACTAGGAAGTCATATCCAAATTAAGGTTTTTGACAATGACTCAAGATGTGGGTTGAAACTAGGAAACCACAAGTTCATGACAAGGCCTTATTTCTCATGAACCAATGGATATTACTAACACCATTATGCATGGCTAGCTCAAATATAATGTCCAAAATAAAAATAGAAAAACCTTTGGCACGTGAACGTAGTGTCAAAAATCCAAAAGGAAACTCAAGAATCAAACATCCACTTATAGATATTGCTCAATCATGGACATGAGTCATTAAACCTTCAAATTAAATCATGATTCAAAAAATAATATCCTTCCTTCTTGAGCCATATGATATCAAGATTTAAAACTAGGACCGAAGTTGCCTTATTCATGTAGAAAGATGGGATATGAGCCTTCATAAAGAGAAAGGGGAAATTGTCTAAACCTACAAAAGTTGCAGCTTACTTGGTGGAACTCACAAATGTAAAAAGACATCTTTAAAAGAAAATATGAGCAACCATGCCAAAGGGGGAAGCTTTTAATGCTTTGGAGGAGGTTGTCCCTCCATTTTAAGAGTCATCACTATGCTTTAGGATTTACATGGGTGTAATGCTCCACATAATTAAATAATAATAATAAAATTTAAATGGTATAAAAATGAAAGTAAAAGAGATAATAAATAAATTAAAAGATTAAAATAAATAAATAAAATGAACTACTCTCGGAAAAAAGAAAAGATAAATTTATGAAAAGCTAAATTAAGAAAAGGCTAAAAATTGCATGATTAATTGTTGAAAGACAAGTGTAACTTATACATGGAACTTCTTGCATGAATGGGTAAGAAGAATTATATATAATGAAGGTGGAAAAGAAAGTTTGACATCTTTTGCTTGTGTAATTTGAGGAAAAAGGCATGGAAGCTAGCATAGGTAGTTGATTGAGGATTTGGGGACTCTCAATCGTGATCACTGAGAGGTTTGTTGGGAGGAGAGTTGTCTCCCAACCTCTTGCGATGTGTTGGATCAAATCTTGGAGCGCAATTGTTCGACATGTATAGCGTTGTAAGTAAGTCAATGTCTTCAACTCTCAGGTAAGTTTCTCACCACTTGCTTATTCTTGTGAATTATGTAATTATAATCAATGTATTTCCACTTTCTTTGTTTAGTGATTGCAAATTGCTAAGTTTATTTATGCATTTACAATTTGAGCCATTACATATGATACTAGAGCTAAGTACTAACTCTTAGTGTTTATGGATTTTTCCAAGATTGATATGATGGTTGTTATTAACATAGACTATTCTATGAAGTTCGTTTATTTTAATATGAGACTATTCTATGAAATTCATTTATTTTAATATGAGTTGTACTGAAAATATTGATTATCGTACTCATATAAAATTATTCTTCAAAGGTTATTGGGTAGTTGACTACAATTAACTTAAATTTAAAGTTAAGTTTTCATATAAAATTATTCTTCAAAGGTTATTCCGTAGTTGACTACAATTTACTTTCTTTTCCAATAGAAAAATCGCTCAAAATTATATTAGAGTATAAATTTTTTTACATCTTCAAAGATCCTTAATCAAAAAAAGATCATTCAGTTCCAGATCGATACTATATGATCCAACAACTATCCACAAAAAGGTTCCTTACAAACCACATAGGGCCTAAAGATATAAACCAGCAAGATAAAGTTTATATCTTCGTAATAACAAAACAACACTTGAAAGTTTCGGCTACCAACGGGATGGTAATCTTGTTTCACTTCAACTACGAGAAAATTCAAACAGATTTATATGAGTAAGTGGACCTCCAACCCCTCCTACCTATTGGAAAAAGGTTAATCTACCTTCCAGTTCCAATAGAACTTGTTTAGATAATAGGTCTGCCTCCTTATTGAATTCCCTGTAAATATGATGAAAGCTAATTCCTTGAAATATGGTGGTCAAATCCATTGTTCTATGCTTCCATCCTTCGATGTCAATTGCATGTAGGTTACTCTTATGATTTAGTCAATCAATAACTACCTTGGAATCCCCTAGTATCTATATATTTTGTATAGACCACATATTGGCAAGTGTGAGAGTAGCCCAAACTCCCATAAGATCAGCTTTTGTGTTTGTGCCTTCCCCACAGTTGATGTACCATCTATATACAATTGAATCTGGAAATTTGATGATGCCACCAGCTCTACATCGCTTGCCACCTTATATAGCCACCCCATCAAAAAAAACAATAGTAAATCCTTCTTTTTGTATGATCAAGAAAACTTTAGGGAGACAGGAATATGTGATTGGGGTAGCCAGTTGAGAGATCCAAGTATCTTATAAATCACTGCAGAAACTGAAGGTGATTTCTCATCAAATATGAATTTGTTTCTCTCAAGCCAGATGTACCAACAGGTAAGTGCAACCAAACTTTTTGATACAGTTTTGTCCTTAGTCCAAGTAGCAAAACAATCATTAAGTGTGGCTCCTTCCCATGTTATTTTAATCTATAGAAGAAGTTTTAATGTGTCCCAAACTGTCTTTAAGAAGGTACATTGAATGAATATATGGTTAATATCTTCATAATCATGTTTGCGGAGATAGAAAACCCCAGGTCCCTCCCATCTTTTTTTTTGAAGAGCGTCCCATGTCAGAATATTTTTTTCCGCTTCCATCCAAATGAACAATTTTGTCTTTAATTGAATGTCCTATTTCCATATATTAACCTTCCAGATACACCATATCGAATAATCCATAATAGATATAAGAGTAGAGTAAATATTCTTAACTGTAATGTTCCCGGAAGAGCCCCCCCCGGTCCATAAAAGTGTGTCGTTCATATCATGGAGTGAGATACCAGTGCCTAAAAGCGCTCTGCGATATAGGTCCAATTCAGTTGCTAACAAACTTGTTAATTCCAGCTCCTCATTGCTTAACCAAATCTCAAATAATGAAACAGGATCTCGGGATATTGTCGCTTGTGCCAGTACAGTAATCATTTTTTGTTTTAAATGTGTAATCAGTGCGTTTGATAGGATGGATCTGTCACCCAGACCTAAGATCTGATCTCTTCCAATGGAAATAAGATGTCTCGGCCCTGGACGCCAACTTTTCCAATGGGTAATCACATGTACTAATCTAGTAAGACTATTCCAGATCCTAGAAGTTGATATTTGGTTGTGGGAAGCTTGTCTGAACCAATTGATAGCTATTGTGTTGTCTAAATATTTATCCAATAAAACCTTATGCCAAATATCGCCCTGAGTCAATACACTCCAAAGAGTATTTACCATTAATGTCGTATTAAAAAGAGGGAGGTTCCTAAAACCCCAACGGCCACATTTCTTTGGTCTAGAAAGAATGTCTCATCTGCATAAGTGAAACTGTTGTGTAGTTTTATGACCGTTCCAAAGGAAATTGAACATCATTTTTTGCATTTTATTCAAAATAGAGCGCAGGATGGTCTCCATAGACATCAAATAAATAGGCTAGCTCTCTAGTACTGAATTTACTAACACAAATCTACCACCCAATGACAACCACTTGTTGCACCACAAACCGATCTTCTTTTCCATTTTTGTCACCAACCAATTCGAGTCTTCAGTCTTATATGCCCCAGTCGTTAGGAAGTAGCCTAGAGATTTGAAACTGATTGAGAGCTCGGTAAAGGAATGAAGAAGAATCTCCTTAAAAGGTGCAAGTTCAGCATCAGATAGGCCTTCGAAATGTAGAGTAGTTTTTTATTGGTTTATCATTAATCTCGATGCTTTACAGAATAACTGGAGAATTTTTTCGATTTCCATCCATTCTTTTATTGTAGCCTTAGTCATAATAAGGACATCGTCCACAAACAGTAAGTGAAGTATTTTGATCATTCTAGACACTTTTATACCTGATAGATTGCTTTCGCCAATGCTACTTTTCATTAATAGACTGAGCCCTTCTATAACCAGAATAAAAATTAATGGTGATAATGGGAAACCTTGGCGCAAACCTCTTCCACTTCTGAAGAATTTTGTCACCTCGCCATTGAGTAATACAACAAATGAAGAAGAAGTAACACAACTCATGATCCAGTTTGTCATCTAGATTCCAAATCCCACTTTTAATAATGTCATCCTTAAATGATCCCAATCATTGCAATCATAAGCCTTCCTCAAATCCAATTTCAATACTAGTGACTTTATTTTATTTTTTCTTTATGCTATGTAGACTCTCATGTGCAGTGCTAATAGAATCTTGAATCCGTCATCCCTATTAAATTTAAGATTTTAATTGTATTATGTAAGTGTATTAAAACTAAACGTTGGTTTTAAAGAAATCATTATAAAGTAGCTTGGCCTACAATTGGAAGACGAGGGTGGGTCCAACAACAACAGAAATATGGTTTATTCCACAAATATTCCTTAGTCGGTAAAGCCAGAAGTCCTTATATTATTAAAAACCTTACTAGACTATTTATTCCCACCCAAATCACGTGSTAACCTTGGTAACAAAGCCAGCTCCAAAGGGAACATTGATGCACCATAATAACCTAACCATGGTTAGGCGTATCATTTTCCCTTTGTCCTATTAATATGGTGGCAAACAAAAATCATGTGCCTACGTGGTTTCTCATATCYACATACATACATATTAGTTTAATATGTAAAATTTAATAGGAAAGAAATATGAAGTACAAATGTTGGAGGTCGGGGGAGAAGAAACAAAATTTTGGTATTCTAAGATCTAGAAGTGGCAACTACCTATGAAAGTAAAACTGTTTGTCTACTTAATGATAGAATAGAGAATACTCACCTGGGATAACTTGATTAAAAGGGGTTTTCAGGGGCTTATCTACTGTGTACTTTGCAAGGAAAGCGAAGAAACTACGGCGCATTTATTTGGGGATTGTAGTTTCATAACAAATATTTGGCGTACTATCTCTATGGAACTAAAGTTGGATAATAATTGGCAAGGTGGACTATTCGAAAACAGTCTACAGAACTAGACAAAGAAGAAGGAAAATTAGATGGAAGTCCCTTGCTTTATTAGCTGGGAGGTATGGAAGCATAGGAACCTGTTGATTTTTGAAGATAAACAAAAAAACCATGTTAGAGTTTGTAATTACATCCTACGGGACTTGGGGGAACAAAAATATACACAGGATACTCTTCTCAAAAATATTGAGAGATCACTTATACCTGATTGGGATGGGGCAGTAGGATTTTTTGATGGGGCTTCATAGGAAAGAGAAACAAAGTGCAGGGTTGGAGCCTATCTGAAATGTCCAATATTGGGGACTTATAAACTAAAACTAAACTGTGGAAAGGGAACAAATAATAAAGGAGAATTGCTAGCTCTTTGGTTAATTTTATATTTTTCTAATATCAAGAAGGTATCAAGGTTACATCTGTTGGGTGACTCTAAGGTTATTGTAGACTAGTATACTAACGAAAATAATTTTCAGGTGCTATCCTTGCAGTCTTGGATGTCAAAGATTATACCGTTTAGAAGTCATTTTCAACAAATCAAAGCACAAAATATATATAGAACACATAACCAGATTGTTGATCGTCTTTCAAAGGAAGATGGTATATATTGGTCACAGATCATAGAAGGACAACAAGAAATGAATGGAAAAATGAATATCGTTTCTAGAATACATTGTGCATTGGAATTTTGTTATAATACAGACAAAAGGAAGTAAATACATTTTTTGATTAGTTTGGTTATTGTTGTATATTCAACAGTGATATTATGTACAATGATGGCAGGAGTTAACAGAACAGAAAAGCCTTTAGAAGTTTGGCTACAGATTTAAAATTAGTTTTGTAATGATCTAAAAAAAACAATATTATATTTACTAATATAAGAGTTTTTTCTTACTGAAAAAAGTGAAGATATTAATTAATATTTTCTTTTTTCAATTTGATATTATATGGTATAATATAAAATGAGCTATGTAGTGAAATATTAACTCAATATCAAAGGGTGTAATGAATTTTGAAATAAATAAAATGATATTTTCTTACCAAGCATGTGGTGGAATGTTTTATTAAATATATAAATATGAGGTTTAATGGAAGAACAAGTGTTAGACCAATATAAAAATATGAGGTTTCAATGATTTTGATTTTGGTGACCATATTAAAATATGAGGTTTCAATGATTTTGATTTGATTTTGGTATGTGAAGAATTTAGATACATAAAATTTAAAATACAAATTTAAAACATAAAGGTTTCAATGATTTTGATTTTGGTATGTGAAGAATTTAGATCCATAAAATTTAAAATACAGAGGTTTCATTTTGATTTTGGTAACACAAAGGTTTCAATGATTTTGATTTTGATTTTGGTAACACAAAGGTTTCAATGATTTTGATTTTGGTATGTGAAGAATTTAGATCCATAAAATTTAAAATACAAAGGTTTCAATGATTTTGATTTTGGTATGTGACGAATTTAGATTTATAAAATTTAAAATACAAAGGTTTCAATGATTTTGATTTTGGTATGTGAAGAATTTAGATCCATAAAATTTAAAATACAAAGGTTTCAATGATTTTGATTTTGGTATGTAAAGAATTTAGATCTATAAAATTTAAAATACAAAGCACTTGTTTAAGATGTGTAACATCTCGTTCTATTGAGCACATTTTATTAATTTATTCTTTGAGGATACTTGCGTGCAAGTGATCCGGTTATGGTACATGGTGATTTTGTTTCGATTATGGATTATACATGATGACGATGATATGGTGTGACTTATTGTTTTTATATATGTATTGACAGGTCTTATTGACGAGTTTACTTGAGTGTGTAGAACACGTGACAAATTATGGATGTTGATGGCATCAATGGACCTCCTTTGACTCGGGATTGAGTCAAGGACGGGATTGTGTTTTTTTTTAGCATTTCATTTTACGCATATGTGGCATATGATTGATTTAGTATGATTATGTATATGTATCAGTCACAGTGTTTTGTCAATGTATGCAGGCTGACAATGCTTGCTAATCTGAATCACATAAGGAGTAAATGGGTCATGCACAGAAACCAGATATTGAGGGAGAGGTGTGGCAGTGTCCCTGTCACATCCTACTATCACTCTCGTCATGGATTGAATGGTAGGTTAACGATTACCTATTTCGATAGGTCCACGATGTCGTGAGGGTAGACTGAGACAGTCACTCATGAAGATTTATAAGGGGCGCGCAATAAGGCAGAGTCCTTATTACTTAGAATCCCTTAGTCTCTCACAAGGTTGACCGAGTGGAGTGTTGACTCCAAGGGTTGGACAAACTACCAAAACCAGTCAAAGGCGAGTGGCACCCTTGGAGAATGAAGGTGTGTCTTGAAGGGAACGTCGCGTAATTTAAAAACGTGAGTCAATAAATCTAGACGGCCTAGAAAACATTGAAATCTTTAGACCTTGTCGGATTTAAATAATTAATTAAAGAGTGAATCCATTAATTATAAATCTCAATAAAATTCAAAGCCTAATTCAAAGACTAAGCCTAAGTCTAAGTTTAGTTAGGGGAGTAAATTAAATTTATTAATTAAATGAAATCAAATAAGATAAATCAAATTAAGAAATAAAATAGTGAGAAAATCTAAAGATGAGATATAATGAACATGTGTGCATGAAATTAATAAAAAGGAATTTAAAATAAGAAAGAAATAAAATATGAGAGAATAGGTGTACACATAGGATGGTATCTAGAGTCTAGCTACCACTAGTCTAACTAGAAGAAGACTCATAATCAAACTCTGACTAAGATCTAGTTAGGAGACACTCATTAAATGAGAATATGGGGAATAAAGGGACAACTAAGAGAGAAAATAGAAACACATGGGAGGATGTGAGGGAATTTCAATTTTTAATTAAAATAAAAACTTGTAAATATTTGTGCAACTTGGGGAGAGTGTGACAAGTGGGTGGGTAAATAATCATATTTTATTTAATTAAAAGGTTAATTAATTGTGCATGTGGACATGTGTCAGGGAGGAAATTCCTATAAAACAAATGGTGTAGATGGGTAAAGGAGGACACTAATTATTGGTAAAGTTATGCTTTCAAAATCATTTTGGGACTGTGTTTTACTTGTGAGAGTTGGGAGACCAAGTTTGAGGATAGAGTGGTAGCTCTTCCTTTCGAGGCAAACTTGGAGCTATAGTATTTATGGTTTTTGTGCTCAGCCCCTTTGCGACTCAGGGGGATAAGGGGGAAGAAGAGTACCCCTAGTGTTGGTTGGGAGGTACTGGTGAAGTCTTTGTGATTAGCAAGCGGGAGGAAGGAAGGAGTGTCATTTGTTGAAGAACATCTTTGATTTCTTCGTCGTCGGTTATGGTATTTTATTTTTAGATTTGTAATTGTATAATGATAGTTTTAGAAATCCACCGTAAATTGTGTTGTAATTCTAAGTTTGAATTGACAAGTTTCTTGTTATTTGAGAGATCTAGAAAGTGAATTTTGGTAATTGTTGTCCTTTAAACTTCTCAAAATGAACAATGGTTGCTAGTTGATATATGTATAGGCAGAGTACAATTTCTTGATTGCTGCCTTGTTTAGCTTATTAAATTTTAAATCTCCCTTGATCTACTTTCGCTAGTGATTGAATTTTTGTTGTGATGTTTATTTGGATTGATTCATGGTACAAGGATTAATTTCACAGCCTTGCTATATTTGTGAATACCCTCCAAAGGGAATGAGGTCGATGGCATTCATGGGCGATTTCTTGTATATTGATTTTTTTTAAATGTTGAATGATTCAAATATATGCTAATAGATATACTCAAAATTGTGATTTTCTTCTTGGTCACTGCCTGAGTTGGCATATCAAATTTTATTTTTTTATTATCTTGTTGAACCTGTTGCCCAACAAATTGTAATTATGCTTTTTCTCTAAGTAATTGGTTTAATTTCTGGAGGGGAATTTGTGGGGACTCTCAATTTTTTTTTAATTTAAATTCGATTGAGTCTGGTGGATTCTTGTTAAGTTAAATCTATGATCTGTATATTATTTTCGTGGGGTGTTTACAAAAAAAATTGCAGATCGCGAAACTGTAATTTTGTGTAGTTGTTGATGTCTGTTGTTCTAGATTTTTATGTCCATTCTCCTACCCCTTTTATTTTTGTTGTACCATTTGTTGATTTACATGTTCGATGCTACATCATTGGTTTCCTTTGTTTTAATCTACTGTATATTTCCTTTAGGGATTAACAATTAATGAAATATGTATTTCGCTTCCTGTTGAAATTAAATCAACGATTCAGAAATTTAAGTGTCGAATTAAGGTCTGGAACGAGTGTCGGATTGTGTTGCATGTCAGATTAAGGTATGGAACAAGTGTCGGACTATGTTGTGTGCCATATTAAGGTCTAGAACGAATGTCAGTCTGTGTTGTGTGCCGGATTAAGGTCTAAAACAAGTGTCATATTTTGTTGTGTGTTGGATTAAGGGATGGAATAGATTATGGAACCATGTTGGTTAAGAGAATTGTGTGTTAACCTTGTCACCTTGGTCCAGATCCTTAATTTACTTTACTAATTAATAACTCTTAATGAAATGTATTGAAGATATTTATGTGGTTCTTGTGGCCTAAACTTATTGCTAAGGTGCCCTCTTGTGAAGATCATTCCACCTTTAAATATTGTTCGAGATAAACAAAAGTTTCTCGTCTACTTAAATATTATAACATGGAGAGATTGAATCTTCTTATAGTCCTTATAATGTATATGTAAGATGGCTTATATAGTCTTTTATATATTTCTTATATATGATCTTCTTATCTTAAATTCCTTGTATATGGATACGTAAATTAGCTTGAAATCTTTCCATATTATTTTGTTATGAAGTGATCTCTTATAGTCTTTATAGATGGACATGAAAGTCGGTGTGAAGTCTTTATACATTACTTAATGTGTTTTGATCTTCTTTAATTCTTAAATGAATATGCAAAGCACCTTGAATTCTTATTTATTTATTTTATTATGATCGGTTTCTTATAGTTTTAAAAAGATATTTAAAGTAGTATTGAATTTAAAGTAATGTTTAAGAAGATTTTGATTTTTATGGGGTCTTATTTATAATTGGATTGTAAATTAGTATTGAATCTTTATCTTTTGCTTAAAAAAGATTTTGATCTTCTTATGATTCCCTATAAATGGATATATAAATTAGTATTGAATTTGTATGTTTTGCTTAAGGAAGATTTTAATCTTTTTATGGGATTTTATAAATGGGTATGTAAATTAGTATTGAATTCCTTATTAATTTCTAAATAATATCTATCATGTTATTAAGATACATAGTTGACCTACTTAGGGGTTGTTTATTACAGAAGTTTGAATCACTTGTTAAATGATACTTGACATTGAATCAACCTGACATTGAAAAGATACTAATGATGATGAGAAATAGATTTCTATCTGTTACAAAGGTTGTAATTATGCTCCTGTGGTTTTTATTAATTCTTATGTATTTTTATCTTACTCAACTTTGCACTTAATAATGCTTGAAAGATTGATTAAGCAAAGTAGTTTACTCTATTTGCACCATGAATATTTGATGGTTAAATATGGTTTATAAATCTAGTTGAATTTTGGTTTATGATTGGATTAATGGGATTTAGATACCTCCTTGTTCCTCAAAATAGTCGCCAGTCCTGAGACCTTAAATGGTCAAAATCAATCAGATGAATCCTGGACTTGAGTGTTTCTTATGTGTCTTGGAGGTCCTAACCATGCAGGATAGGTTGGATGGGTAGCTTCCTTATGCTATCTTTATGAGATATGGTTGATTGAATAATAGTGATGTTGATTTCAGTTGATTGTGATGAAATTGATTATGTAGCTATTAATATATGTTGTGATGCATGTCACTTGTCTTAACGTGTGTTTAAAAAAAAAATTACCTCTTTGTACTCACTATTTGTTGTCATAACAAAGGGTTCGTTACATACGGTATCCGATCAGGTTCGAGCCCGCGAATTTGGATCGTTACTCCTTCTACTGTGTTAAACAATTGATTAAAACTATATCTCTAATTAAAATTTTAAAATTTTTCATGTAGGTAATCATGGTTAGAGGACGTCGTGGAGGTAGATGATGTGGTGTTGGAGGAAGAGGTGTGACACCTCCGATAGCATCCACGCCATAGGGGTCTAACCACTAAGGAGAAGAACAAATCATTGAATGGGAACAGGTTGTTGTGGGAGATGTGGTAGGTATGATGAGATCCTTTCAGAGGATGTCAGAGGCCTTGATTAACCGACTGGATAGAGAGGAGGGCAGATCGTATGTACCCAATGAGGGTTCACAACGCGCTCCAGCTGGTAGTGGTAGCATACACAGAGAACTCAAGAAGGTGAAGTTTCCTGAGTTCATGAGTGTTACGGATGGCTCAATCGGCGAAGCATGGTTGGAGAACATGGAGATGTGCTTTGCACTTCATGATTACACCTCCAACATGGAATTTTGCATGGCGGTCTTTCAACTAAAGAGGAGTTCTCTTCTATAGTGTAAGACGCTCCTACCTCAACTAAACATGATCGTTGAAGATGTGTCATCGGATTTGTTCGAGCAATGGTTCCTTGAGAGTTACTTGTCTGAGGAATTAATTGAGATCCATCTCAATGAATTCAACTCCCTACGACAGGGTGTTCATACGGTGCCATAGTATGAGGCCAGATTCATGGATCTACTTAGGTATGCTCCACATCTGAACACGGAGAAGTTAAAGGTCAACAAGTTTGTGTTCGGCCCTAATTTCAACATTCATGTGAAGGTGAGTATTGTAATGCCTCAGACATTGCACGATGCAGTCCAGAAGGCCCTCATAGCTGAGGAAGAGATAAACAGCGGGGATCTAAACTTGACAGACTCGACAAACGATATCAAGGGCGCAACAGCATCAGACACCGGGCAGACAAACTTCATGGCATCGAGATACGTCTAGAGGACCTATGTTCATGACACCATGACGACAGAATCCTCAGCAGAGGACTCCTCACAAAGGACCACCACATCAGCAACATCGTCACCCGCAACAATAGTAGTTTAGGCTTGTTCAGTAGAATAGACCAAAATCACAGACTGTTAGGCCAACAACTTCTACTTTGGGGACCAGGAGTATTGGACCGAAGAATGGATGTTGGACATGTGGAGAGCCACATTACCAACAAGAATTTCCAATTGAGAAGGCCAGAGTGCCTGGATCAAAAGGACCCACTATAGCAGGAGATTTTAGCAAGGTCCACGGGATTCATGCAGCAGTGAATAACCTCCAAGCAGAGCACCATTCCACTATGCTCGAGATGTCAGGTATGATCGTCGACCAAAATTTTAGTATTTTGATAGATCCAGGTGCTACAGAGAGCTTTATCTCTAGTGCATCGTTGAAGATAATTAAGGTAAAGGAAGTCGAGTAGGACGAGTTTAGATACGTATAAATGGCATCGAATTCCAAACAGAAGGTTGGAGGAAAGGTTACGGACTGTAGCATTAACTTGGGATATTTTGTAACAAAGGTCAACTTATATGCCATGATCTTAGGATCTTATGACATAGTGATCGGTATAGACTGGTTGGAATCGCATGATGCAATACTCAACTTTAATAGAAATGGTTAAGTTTGGCAGATGATGCAGTACAAGGTAGAGTAATTATAGTAAGGAACCAATGGGTGTCCTTGAGATTTATTTCTTCTCTACAACTACAGAAAAGTATGCAGAATGGATGCAAGCTATATGAAATCTTAGTGTTAAATCAAAAGGGTGATGCAGAAGGATTAGAAAACCTTCATGTAGTACAAGAGTTTGCAGGCATGTTTCCAGAAGAGTTACCAGGTTTTTTGTCTGAAAGACAGTTGGAGTTTATAATCAACTTGAAACCTGGAACTGAACTGATAGCGAGAACGCCATATCGGATGTCAACGCCTGAATTAATGGAGTTGAAAATGCAATTGAAGGAATTATTGGATTTGGGACTCATACATCCAATTCTATCGCCTTGGGGTGCGCCAATTATTTTCATAAGAAAGAAGGATAGATCGTAGAGACTTTGTATTGACTACCGTCAATTGAAAAAAACAACAATCAAGAACCACTATATGTTGCCAAGAATAGACGATTTGTTTGATCAGATGAAAGGAGCGACGGTGTTTTTGAAGATTGACTTGAGATCAGGATATCACCTGTTATGAATTAAAGAGGAAGATATCCCTAAGACCACATTTAAGATGAGTTTCAGACACAATGAGTTTACAATTTTATCGTTTGAAGTGACGAACGCCCCAAGGGTATTCATGATTTTGATGAATGGCGTGTTCCGTGAATACTTAGAAAAGTTTTTTAAAGTATTTATTGATGACATACTGATGTATTCTTGGATGAAAGAAGAACATGACGAACATTTAAGATTGGTTCTACAGTGTCTATGAGAAAAAAAATTGAATGAGAAGCTATCGAAATGTTCTTTTTACCAATTGAAGATTCAATACTTGGGACATATCATATCTCGTGAAGGTATCTTTGTGGATTCAACGAAAATAGAGGCTATTATGGAATGGCCTGCACCAACAAACGTACAAGAAGTACGCAGATTTATGGGTTTAGCAGGATATTACCGACGATTCGTTGAAGGTTTTTTGAAGATAGCAAATCCGATCATGGAATTGCAAAAGAAAAACAAGAAGTTCATCTGGACAGAGAAATGTGTGGAAGCATTTCAGAAACTTAAAGAGTTGTTGACGACAACACCAATATTAAAATTCCCTGACATGGACAATGAATTCTTGGTATGCATAGACGCATCCAAGGAAGGTTTAGGCATAGTTTTGATGCAAGACAGTTGAGTGATCACTTACATATCAAGGAAATTGAGAAAGCATGAGGAGAACTACGCAATGCATCACTTGGATTTATTGGCAATTGTTTATGCCTTGAGATTTTGGAGACATTGTCTGATTGGAAAAATATTCGAATTAAAGACAAATCAATGTGGATTGCATCATATATTAACGCAGAGTGACTTGAACACGCGATAAAGGCATTGGTCAAAATTACTTGGCAAATACGATTTTGAGATTACTTACATTAAAGGTATAGTGAACAGAGTGGCAAATGCGTTGAGTCGGAGACCACACATATTCTCGGTAATACCTCTTAAGATGAATATTCGAGAAAATATTCTAACTATACAGATCGACAATGACTGGTATAAATAAGTTAAGGAAAATATTGGACAAGATACCATGATGGTACCGAAGTTTGAAGGTTATACATTGGACTATGATGGATTGATGAGGTATAACAAAAGAATTTATGTACTACCTAATGATGAATTAAGAAGTTTGATCTTAAGTGAAGCGCATCGAGTAGTGTACAGGGCTCATCCGGAAGTCATGAAGATGAAGGCATACCTTAAGCCTTTATTCTTCTGTAAGGGAATGAAAGCAGATATAATTAGTTACGTGGTGAGATCTCTAGAATGTTAGCAAGTGAAAGATGAACATAGACATCTGACAGGACTATTATAACCACATTCTATTCCGGAATCAAAATGGGTGGTCATTTCGATGGACTTTATTGTTTTTTTTTCACTGATGGAAAGGAGACATGACTCGATTTTTGTGGTAGTTGACACTCTGACAAAGAGTGCACACTTTATTCCTGTATGTATGACGTATCAGGCACCAGACATAGATATATTTTTTGTCAACAATATTGTGAGATTACATGGTGTACCAAGAAGGATCATATCTGATCGAGTATTGGTGTTTACAGGATGATTTTGGACCAGTTTCCAAGAGGCTTTGGGAACACAATTGAAATTTAGTACAACATATCACCCTGAGACAGATGGGCAGACAGAAAGAACAAACCAAATTTTGGAGGATATGTTATGTATGTATGTAATGGACCAACAAAAACATTGGGAAGATTTCTTGCCACTGGTAGAGTTTGCATACAACAATAGCTATCAAAGTACCATTTAGATGGCATCGTTTGAGTTTCTTTACGGGCGACCGTTTCAGACGTCGTTGATTTGGGATCGACTTGAGGATAGGGTCTTGGTAGGACCAGAAGTGATTCAAGAAATGGAAGAACAAATGCAATTGATAAGACAAAGGATTAAAGAAGCTCAAGATCGGTAGGAAAGTTATGTTGATGTGCATCAAGTTGACCGCAGTTATAAATTTGGCGACCAAGGTTTCTTGCAGGTGAAACCGCACAAGAGTTTGATCAAGTTTGGAAAGGGTGTTAAACTCTCTCCTAGGTTTATTGGACATTTTGAAGTTGTGGGAAAGAAAGAACCCATGTCTTATTGACTAGCCTTCCTTATTCTTTGAGGTATATGCACGATGTATTTCATGTATCTGTTTTAAGACATTATATTAGTTATCTTACACATGTGATTGACATGAATTCTTTGCAGGTGTCAGACGAGGGTTCTCTCATGGCGGAGCCAATCCACATTCTGGACCATCACATTCAACAACTACGGCATCAAATAGTCGATCAGGTCAAGGTCCAGTGGAATAGTTATAGTCCACACTCGGCTACCTGGGAGGACGCATATGATATGTGCCAGCAATTTCCTTAATTGTTTGATAGATTAAACATATAGATCTATGTCAGATGCTTTTATTTAATTTCATTTTATATATTGTACAACTTCGAGACGAAGTTTAAAACAAGATGGGGTGTATGTAACATCCCGCTCTACTGAGCACATTTTATCGACTTATTCTTTGAGGACACTTGCATGCAAGTGATCCAGTTATAGTACATGGTGATTTTGTTTCGATTATGGATTATACACGATGACGATGATATGGTCTGAGTTATTGTTTTTGATATATATATTGACAGATGATATTGACGAGTTTACTTGAGTGTGCATGACACATGACAAATTATGGATGTTTATGGCATCAATGGACCTCCTTGGACTCTGGATTGAGTCAGGAAGTGGATTGTGTTTTGTTTGAGGATTTAATTTTGTGCATATGTGTCATATGATTGATTTAGTATGATTATGTATATGGATCAGTGAAAGTGTTTTGTTAATGGATGCAGGTTGACGATGCTTTCTAACCTGACTCACATAAAGAGTAAAGGGGCCATGCATAGAAACCAGATATTGAGGGAGAGGTGTGGCAGTGTCCCTGTCACGACCTACTAACATTCATGTCATGGCTCGAATGGTAGGTTAATCATTACCTAGTTCGAGAGGTCCACGATGTCGTGAGGGAAAACAGAGACAAACGCTCAGGAATATTTATAAGGGGCACGTAATAAGTCAGAGTCCTTATTCCTTAGAAGCCCTTAGTCTCTCACAAGGTCCACCGAGTGGAGTGTTGACTCCAAGGATTGGACAAACTACCAAAACCATTCAAAGGCGAGTGACACCCTTGGAGCACGAAGGTGTTTCTTGAAGGGCATGTTGCGTAATTTAAAAACTTGAGTCAATAAATCTAGGTGGCCTAGAAAACATTGAAATCTTTAGACCTTCTCGGATTTAAATAATTAATTAACTAATGAATCCATTAATTATAAATCCCAATAAAATTCAAATCCTAATCCAAAGACTAATCCTAAGTCTAAGTTTAGTTAGGGGAGTAAATTAAATTTATTAATTAAATTAAAAGAAATAAGATAAATCAAATTGAGAAATAAAATAGTGAGAAAATCTAAAGATGAAATATAATGCACATGTGTGCATGAAATAAATAAAAATGAATTTAAAATAAGAAAGAAATAAAATATGAGAGAATAAGTGTACACATAGGATGGTATCTAGAGTCTAGCTACCACTACTCTAACTATAAGAAGACTCCTAATCAAAATATAACTAAGATCAAGTTAGGATACACTCATTAAATGAGAATCTGGGGAATAAAGGGACAACTAAGAGAAAAAATAGGAACACATGGGAGGATGTGAGTGAATTTGACTTTTTAATTAAAATAAAAACTTGTAATTACTTGTGCAACTTGGGGAGAGTGTGACAAGTGGGTGGGCGAATAATCCTATTTTATTTAATTAAAAAGTTAATTAATTGTGCATGTGGACATGTGTTAGGGAGGAAATTCCTATAAAACAAATGGTGTAGATGGGTAAATGAGGACACTGATTATTGGTAAAGTTATGCTGCCAAAATAATTTTGGGATTGTGTTTACTTGTGACAGTTGGGAGACTAAGTTTGAGGATAGAGTGGTATCTCTTCCTTGCGAGGCAAACTTGGAGCTATATTATTTCTAGTTTTTTTGCTTGGCCCCTTTGCGTCTCGGGGGGATATGGGGGGAGAAGAGTACCCCTAGCGTTGGTTGGGAAGTATCAGTGAAGTCTCTGTGATTAGAAAGCGAGAGGAAGGAAGGAGCGCCATTTTTTGAAGAACATCTTCGATTTCTTCGTTGTTGATTATGGTATTTTATTTTGAGATTTTTAATTGCATTAAGATTTTAATCGTATAATAAGAGTTTTAGAAATCCACTGTAAACTGTATTATAATTCTAAGTTTGAATTGACAAGCTCCTTGTTAGTTGAGAGATCTAGAAAGTGAATTTTGGTAATTGTTGTCCTTTAAACTTCTGAAAATGAACAATGGATGCTAGTTGATATATGTATAGGCAGAGTACAATTTCTTGATTGTTGTTTTGGTTTGCTTATTAAATTTTAAATGTCCCTTGATTTGCTTTCGCTAGTGATTGAATTTTTGTTGTGATGTTTATTTGGATTGATTCATGGTGTAAGGATTAATTTTGCAGCCTAGCTATATTTTTGAATACTCTCCCAAGAGAATGAGGTCGATGGTTGTTGGCCCTTGACCTAGTTTTGGAGATCCTTGGTCAGTTTTGACTTATTTTGGGACTTCGAGAGGTTGTCAAAGGCGGAGCGCAAGTCGAAGCGGAGATCACGGGATCTCGGCCCCTTGTTTAGGGATTTTTGGGTTTTGGGCTTATGTAACGAGTATGGGGATGTCGGCCCATGGGTTTACCCATGCCTAGGCCATTTTGTAATGTATAAATAGAAAGCTAGGCGATGTAAGTAGACAGTGCTAAAGGTAATAAGGCCAATGTGCTAAGTGCAAGTGATAGTTGTATATGCTTTGTGCATACTGTGTGAGGCTTGCAAGGCTAAGTGCAAGTGACTGTAAGAGACTGTGTAAAGGCTTTATGCTATAACCTAGCTCGGGGAAGGAGGATCTGGCGAGGTGTGCATAGATCTCATGTCCTATGCGGAGTAGGATCTTGTGGATCTGTGCATGTAGATGATTGATAGAAAGCAACAAAGAGAAGAAGATTTGGTGGACGTAGCCCCAGGCTGGGGGTGAACCACGTATATCCTGTGTTGTGATTGCTCTATGCAATATGGTCGTTTTATGGTTCATATAATTAATGCTTAGTACAATGATGTATGCTTAGATGAATATGATAGCTTATTGCCTAATGATGTGAACAAGAAGATAGATCTGATCTATGTTGATGTGTTTATTGCTTGAATGTGTTGAATCTTGTTGAATACTGTGTTGCGCTATAATTAGGGTTTATCTGCACTGTAAACAAAGGTTAAGTACAAATGAATGAAAACTGCTAAGTGCTTTGTTAGAGTATTGTAATCACAGATCTGTGTCCCAGCTAAGGTTGTAGACATTGGAGTCCTGCAACCACCCCTGCCTCTACCTCGTGTGAGACTTGATCTGCTTCATAGATGTTGCTGAAAGGGCTAGTAGTTAGAATTTTGTTGGTGCGTTGTTGAAGCGTTGAACCCTGGGTCTGCCCCTATGCCAAAAAATGGTTTCGTTGTCGGGACCTGAAACTATGACTGTTGGGAACTAAGGAAAAGAAAGAAATCTTTGTGCATAGATCTTTTTCTTTAATACACAGTATTCTACTTGACTTGTGAGGCTTTGTGCTAAGAAAAGAGGAAGATCTGAAGAAAAGAGGTAATATCTGAAAGCTTTGTGCTCTAATAAAGGTAAGAATAGTGAAGAAATTTTATTGAAGAGATAATATCTAAAATCTTTGTGCTCTGTTAAAGGAAAGATAAGTGGAAATTTTTGGTTCAAAAGTATGGATCTAGGTATGTTTGATAAATTTTGTCCTAGTCTGGAAACTAGGGAACAATTAGAAGAAAGGAGGTTTGATATGAGTAGATCTGATAGAAATAATGAAAGATATGTTATTCCTATGCATAGAAAGAATGTTTGGACTAACAAATGGATTCATGATCCTAGAAATCATTTTCTACAGGTTAGCCACCATGATCCTAGTGTGCAGTACAAGAAAGGTTGGGGATCATTTAAGAGAAAGAGAGGATTAACTCTGTGTTACAGTTGCAGAAGCCCGGGACACCTTGATAAGGAATTCCCTGGTAGAATACCTATTTGTATTTGTTGTAAAGATATGGACCATGACGTTCTGGATTTCCCTAGAATGATTGATAAGGTCAAAAGAATGAATATGAGACAATAAAACCCTAAGGAAGGCCAAGAAATAGATACCATGGTAGAACCCTAGAAAGAATCAGAGACTGTATTACTACAAATGAAGGAAACCCTGAATGACCACCGAGATATCAACTTATCAGAGATCTTCAAAGAGAAATATTGCATAGAAACAAGAATCGGAGACTTCGACATAGACTGTGTTCTGGATGAGGAGACACAGGTGAATATTATGACAAAAAGAACTTGGGAAAATTTAGGAAAGCCTGTTATGATTCCTTCATTGGGAGGAATAGGATTATTTAGAGGAATGTTGATAACCCTATGTGGAAGACTTACCCATCCATATATGAGTTCTCATGGAACTTAGACATAAGAAGAATTTGAGGTTGTTAAATTTATTGAGAACAACGCCCCATTTTCTATACTACTAGGAAAAACCTGGATTGAGAAATATCAGACCCGAAGAAAAGAAGAGGAATCTTTAGAACAGAAAAAGCAAGAACTAAGAGACTTCATGGCTAAGAGAGTAACACACTTACTGAAACAACAAGAAAACCAGTCGAAGCTACTGAGGACCAAAAATATGGATGTCGAAGTTGAAAGAAAAAAAGAAGATTTGAAACACATGTATGTACAAGAGAGTAGAGCACCTACCCCAGACAAAGAAGAAGTATTTCCCTTGAACATTAGGAAAGACCACCAACAACACGAATTCACTATTCCAAGAGGAGATAAGAATCATAATGGAAAGAGGAATACCGAGATGTAGATCATAGGGAACAAGGTTTGAAAGCTCAGCAAGAAGAAAGCAAAGTTAGAGAAATTACAGGAATCTCCATAGAAGACTTCGCAAAAGGAAGGTCTCCAGAATTTGAACTTCGTCGGATTATCAGAGCAGCTCAGATTGGCACTTTGCCATGGTGAGGAAATATGACCATTGGAGGCATTATAATCATTAGATTGACGTTACCAAACGGTTAGAACAACAGTTATGATCAAGAAGCTCGCCATCGAACCGTTCGGACCGCGTTGTAGCGGACAGAGCTGCATTGATGAAGGTATCTTATCCGTTGGAGGGATCTCTTACATCGTTGTCTACTTATTCCATCGACTGTTGCTCTGAGAACACTTTCGCGAATTGTATCCGATCCAACAAGAGAACTCATTGTTACTGTATTGTGCTTACTAAGACTTCGCTACCTATTCTATTGCATTGAGCATTTGTTCATCGACCTGAGTTATCAGATCTCGAGCATGCATGTGAGATGAACTCAGCGTAGTAGAAAATTTTGTCGAAGAAGTTCTAATCGAACTCATGGTTGAGAATGTGATGTCCGTCAGAATTCAAGCTTCATTGACGAGAGGAGTGCAAGCCTCCCCATCAACTGCTCGCGGATCCGGACCATCCCGAGCTTTGGCCAAGAAAATAACCAAGCATCGAGATGACTTGGTGAACACGAAGTTAATCCCATCCATCCTACCCGACTACATCCTGCCTCTGGCCAGCGCAGTGAATTGTGACAGTGTCCCCAGGGACTTCGACTACACCTTGGTCACTGCGTACCTCCTGAAGGGGATACGCACAAGCAAGCCTCAACCGGATAAGATCATGACACTAAAGATCAGCGAATTTAACCTAGGGGATCGCAATAACTTCATCATGCTCGCTCCTCACAGGTATTTGACTAAGACGAAGGGGAAGAAGTTGAGGATAATCCCCCAACCATGGACTATGGACCTAGCGCAGTCCACTATTCTAAACATGATGAAAATACCCCATTTTGGAAGGCACCAGGAGGTTAATGCATGCGTTAATATCCTGCTATCGAGCTTCCATGGCAGCTACCTATGGCTAGATAGATGCATCACCATCAACTCAGCATTGATCCATCAGATCATCAGACTGAGCATGCAGGGACCATACCCACAAGACTTTTACCTAGGGAAGGTTGCAGATTGCGCCTCCATCCACGTATGGCGATGTGGATAAGGGGAAGCGAGGCTACAAGGTAGCCTCCATCCAGAATGGCACAGTGCGCCTTGATTTCAAGTTGAATGTTGGTAAGCTAGTCCGGAAGAACAAACCCACACAATTCATAGGGTTTGTTGTTGACCTCACAGGAACATGCATGGAGAGGCTACAGATGAACTAGGCAAAGTAATTAGTGAACCAGTTAGACCAAGACTATCTTGAAGCTCAGGATCAAGGCTATGAGTTCCATTTTAGTTGGGTTCTGATCCTCATCGCATTCATATCTTGGGAGATGTCGGAAAGTGCGACCTTCCCTAAAATAGAGCCATCTGAACCATTAGTCCTGAAGTTCACTTCACTCTCGTATTCGAGCAATATGGGAAAACAATGGTAGTCAAACGCAGTGTTCCACACCTACTACCTGCAGTTAAAGAGGGCTATTGAGGTTGTCCCTCATATAACACCGAACACCCTGTACAGGTTCAGGAGATTTGTGAAGTTCCATGCAGACAGACATTTTATCTACATCACTACGCGTGGAGACGAACACAAAGAAGTACTACAAATTTATTACAAACTCACAGAGGAGGACCTAGAAGAAATAACTAAGGAATGGCCTATAGATCTCCTTATCCCTATTGACCCTGCAGAACTGTCTGATCCCAAACTAATCGGAATCCCAGTGGTCACTTGTGAAGTGCATGATACACCTGGAACTAGCAGAAGGAAGAAGAMARAAGAGGTCCAGCAGTTGAGCAATACATCAGAATAAAATGCTTTAGAATCACCTGGAGGAGGAGGTGATGACAAAGTAGATAAAGAAAAAAACAATKGAAAATAAGATCTACAGAAGCAAGGMAAAGTAACACTACCACATAATCCCCMTGATGACGCAGAGCCATCTAACAAAAGAAAGGTTTCTCCCACAAATCCCACATCGTAGAAGAAGTCAAAAKATAGTAAGACCAAGTTGCAGACTGTGCTCACACTCGATGACTTCAACTTCATCATCACAGTTGTATCAGATGCCTCAGAATATATTTTGCAAAGAAATGAAGCTAAGCAAGAGACCATGTATGAAAAAATTGAAGCAGAATTACGAGGGGTACAGTAGGCCCTTCACTTCAGCCACACAGTGTCCACTGCGCCCCTGCCATTAGAAGAAACATAGTTGGGATATGAGCCTACCCAACTCCGTAGAATAGCCGATGCGACTAAAGCTCTCCTTCGTCGTGCACAGGAAGAAATAGAATAGGCCACAATGGCCCTGAAGCAAGCACAAGAGGAAGTGATAGAGAAACATTGAGTTGCGCAGCAGGAAAAGGACCTACAAGCAAAGTTTGAACAGGAGAAAGCGCAAATCCAAGCATGAGAAAGAACAATTGCTCGTGGAGCAGGTTGGATTAAAAGAAGCAGTCGGTAGAGCACTTCGCTCTGTGATGTGCTTAGTGAAAAAAGAGGAAGACCCAGTGGAGCATCAAGTAGCGCAGCTTGCTGAAGCCATCCAGCAGCTTCAACAGAGAATAGCATATCTAGAGCTACAAATAGTACCAAGTACTCTGTAGGACGTGCGAGACCAAAGAGAATCCATTGCCTGGAGCATAGTTGAGAGGATCAGATCATTATCTTTGGAATGTAAACAACTTAGCATTAGAAGTGCACAGACTTATGAGTGACTTACTGAGGAACCTGAACTGAAGACACTGGAGTCATAGCTCCAGGAGGCAAAGCAACAAGCGGCGACAGTATAGGCGCAGTTGAAGCTCCTATTAGCAGTTGAAAGAATGAAAAGATCCCAGGAACAATGCACTGCTCAGCAGTAGGTCCACACCATACAAAGCAAAGTCATGGAAGTAACTCAGAGGCTCCAACCAGTCCAGGACGAAGCTTGCCAACTGTTTGAGGAAATTGAAGGTTGAGGAGCAGAGGTAGAACAAGTAGTCACTTCAGTAGAACAACGCTTAGAGGGACCTGTGAACGAGGAAGTTATTCAAGAGTTTGTCAAGCATGAGGCCTTGGCAATGCAGCTGGTCGAATCAGCTCGAGCCAGGCTCTAGGCTTTTGAGGTGGAGCTACCCAGATCAGAGTGACTCGGGACGAATCACAGGTGAGTGTTGGGGGCATGTTGGCCCTTGACCTAGTTTTGTAGATGCTTGGTCAAGTTTGACCTATTTTGGGACTTAGACAGGCTGTCGAAGGTGGAGCACAAGTCGAAGCAGAGATCGTGGGATCTTGGCCCCTTGTTTAGGGATTTTTGGGTTTTGGGATTATGTAATGGGTATGGGGATGTCGGCCCATGGGTTTACCCATGCCTAGGCCATTTTGTAATGTATAAATAGAAAGCTAGGCGATGTAAGTAAGCGGTGCTAAAGGTAATAAGGTCAATGTGCTAAGTGCAAGTGATAGTTGTAAATGCTTTGTGCATATTGTGTGAGGCTTGCAAGGCTAAGTGCAAGTGACTGTAAGAGATTGTGTAAAGGCTTTGTGTTGTAAACTAGCTCGGGGAAGGAGGATCTGGAAAGGTGCGTGTAGATCTCTTGTCCTATGCGGAGTAGGATATTGTGGCTATGTGCATGTAGATGATTGACATAAAGAAATAAAGAGAAGAAGAGTTGGTGGACGTAGCCCCAGGCTGGGGGTGAACCACGTATATCCTGTAATGTGTTTGCTCTGTGCAATATGGTCATTTTATGGTTCATATGATTAATGCTTAGTACAATGATGTATGCTTAGATGAATATGATAGATTAGTGCCTAATGATATGAATAAGAAGATAGATCTGATCTATTTTGATGTGCTTAGTGATTGAATGTGTTGAATCTTGTTGAATAATGTGTTATGTTGTAATTAGGGTTTATCTGCGTTGTAGAAAAAGGTTAAGTACTAATGAATGACAACTGCTAAGTGCTTTGTTAGAGTATTGTAATCACATATATGTGTCCCAGCTAAGGTTGTTGACACTGGAGTCCTGCAACCACCCCTGCCTCTACGTCAGGTGATACTTCATCTGCTTCGTAGGTGTTGCCGAAAGGGTCGGTAGTTAGGGTTTTGTTGGTGCATTGTTGAAGCGTTGAACCCTGGGTCTGCCCCTGTGCCAACAATGGCATTCGTGGGCGATTTCCTATATATTCAATTTTTTTTAAATGTTGAATGATTCAAATCGCTGCTAATAAACATACTCAGAATTGTAAATTTCTTCTTGGTCGTTGCTTGATTTGGCATATCAGATTTTAATTTTTTATTATCTTGTTGAACATGCTACCAAACCAATTGTAATTACGTTTTTTCTCTGAGTAATTGGTTTAATTTCTTGAGGGGGATTCATGGGGACTCTCAATTTTATTTTTATTTAAATTCGATTGAGTCTCATGGATTCCTATTGAGTTAAATCTTCGATCCATATATTATTTATGTGGGGTGTTTGCAAAACAAATTGCAGATCCCAAAATTGTAATTTTGTGTAGTTGTTGATGTCTGTTGTTCTAGATTTTTATGTACATTCACCTACCCCTTTGATTTTTGTTGTACCATTTTTTGAGTTACTTGTTCCCTGCTACATTATTGGCAGCCTTTGTTTTAATCTACTGTTTATTTCCTTTAGGGATTAACAATTAGTGAAATCTTGATTTCATTGCATGTTAAAATTAAATCAATGATTCAGAAATTCAAGTGTCGGATTAAGGTCTGGAACGAGTGTCGGACTGCGTTGTGTGTCGAATTAAGGTATGGAACAAGTGTCGGACTGTGTTGTGTGCTGGATTAAGGTCTTGAACGAGTGTCGGACTATGTTGTGTGCCATATTAAGATCTAGAACAAAGGTCGGATTGTGTTGTGTGCCGAATGAAGGTCTGGAACATGTGTCGAATTTTGTTGTGCGCCATATTAAGGGCTGGAATAGATTCTAGAACCTTGTTGGTTAGGAGAATTGTGTGTTAACCTTCTCACCTAGGTCCAGATCCTTAATTTACTAATTGATGACTCTTAATGAAATGTATTGAAAATATTTATGTGGGTTTTATGGTCTAAACTTATTGCTAAGATGCCCTCTTATGAAGATCATTCCACCTTTAAACGTTGCTTGAGATAAACAAAAGTTTCTCATCTACTTAAAGATTATAACATGGATTGATCATTGAATCTTCTTATAGATTATAACATGGATTGATCATTGAATCTTCTTATAGTCCTTATAATGGATATGTAAGATGGATTATATAGTATTTATATATTGCTTATATACGATCTTCTTAAATTCCTTGTATATGGATATGTAAATTAGCTTGAAATCTTTACATATTATTTTGTTATGAAGTGATCTCTTATAGTCTTTATAGATGGACATTAAAGTTGGTGTCAAGTCTTTATACATTATTTAATGTGTTTTGACCTTATTTAATTATTTTTAAATGTATATGCAAAGCACCTTGAATTCTTATTTATTTTTTCTTATAGTTTTAAAAAGATATTTAAAGTAGTATTGAAATCTTCAAGTAATTTTTAAAAAGATTTTGATCTTTTATGGGGGGCTTATGATTGGATTGTAAATTAGTATTGAATTTTTATCTTTTGCTTAAAGAAGATTTTGATCTTCTTATGGTTCCCTATAAATGGATATATAAATTAGCATTGAATTCGTATGTTTTGGTTAAGGAAGATTTTAATCTTTTTATGGGATTTTATAAATGGGTATGTAAATTAGTATTATATTCCTTATTCATTTCTAAATAATATATATCATGTTATTAAGATACATAGTTGATCTACTTAGGCGTTGTTCATTATAGAAGTTTGAATCACTTGATAAATGATACTTGACATTGAATCAACCTGACATTGACAAGATACTAATGATGATGAGAAATAGATCTCTATATGTTACAAAGATTGTAATTGTGCTCCTGTGGATTTTATTAATCCTTGTGCATTTTTCTCTTACTCAACTTTGCACTTAATAATTCTTGAAATAATGATTAAACAAAGTAGTCTATTATGTTTGCACCATGAATATTTGATGGTTAAATATGGTTGATAAATCTAGTTAAATTTTGACTTATGATTGGAAAAATGGGATTTAGATACCTCCTTGTTCCTCAGAACAGTCGTCGGTCCTGAGAGCTTAAATGGTCAAAATCAATCAGATGAATCTGGACTTGAGTGTTCTTGATACTGAGAGGGGGGTGAATCAGTATCAAGTAAAATTTAAAACCTTTTTCAACTTATACTTAAACCATTCAAATATATCCAATGAGAAATGAACAATAGTATAAGAGTTACACCAATACACCACAATACACCATGCACAATATATGAGAAATAATCAATAGTTATTGTTCAAGGGAAGTAATGACTTCCAAAGGTAGCTACA